>PVKB01005635.1:0-89648 GCA_004027205.1 Ctenodactylus gundi | reverse complement strand
GAAAACTGACAAATTTTGTTGCACTTCTGGACATGTTCAAATTGATTTGCTGATTTAGAAAAGAAACCCTTTTTGCTGTTGATGCTGTTTTGCATCTGATAACAATATTCATTCTCATTACAAATCTTCACTTGTCAAAATATGGCATGTCGAATGGGCTAGATATCTGCAAGAGGTTAATTTCGCATTGATATGGTCACCCTAGTCACAGTGGCCTAGTGAAAGAGCATTACAGGCTCTAAGCAAACAAGACAAAGCTTCATCTCTTCCTTCTAGAACAAGCAGAAACGCATTCCTCCACCACAGACGCAGCTGCGCCAGTACAGTTTGTTTCCTGCTTCAAACAAGCTAGAGCTCTGCCAGCAGCTCCATCTATGATGGCAGCGGGGATGCGGCCAGAGGGGGGCTGGCGTCGATGCAGTGGGGCCGCTGGGCCTGGGTACTGCCCACTGTGGTCTAGGCAGTGCTGTAGCACCAGGAACCTCACTTACACTTTGTTTCTTTTTCCATGAAGTGGAGATCACACTTCATAACATACCTGAAAGTGCATTATCAAGTGGAACTCCTGAAACAGTCATCAGGTTTTACTTTTTCGCATTGGGTTAAGAAAGAAAAAAAAAGCAGCAGTGATACTCCATTTTTATTTGGCCAACATCCCTGCCTGGGCATTTTGGATACACCAAGAATTTCACTTTCACAGTGACCAGCAGACATTTGAATTTGAAGTCAGAACAGTTCAGGGCCTCTTTCAGTGGGAAAGGCCATGTGGTCTTTTAAAAAAATAAAATGTTGAATAAATCTTAGTTCTGGTGGTCAAATACATGGTGGGTAAAATTAGAAATACCTGCAGCTTAAACAAGTTATTTGGTCTCTCAACAGCTCTCTGCAAACCTAAGTGTCCATACCTTTTACCTGTAACAGTGACTAAATGGATTTTAACATTTTAAATATTAAGAAAATGCTAAATATTTTTCTTAATGTTTAAATTCCTGCAAAATTTTATTTTTATATCCAAATTTACTGACATTTTAAATTTTTCTTAAATGTTGGAAGAGTGATAAAATGCAATTATATCATCTCATTATTTTGGTTTTTATTAATTTTACAGATTTCACATCGGCTAGTCGCATTGATGTTATTTCATCTTATATATTGAACATTCATGTAGATGCATGACTTGGTTAAACAAAATTTTCATTTATTCATTAAAAAAGTTATTGCATCATAGTTTGTCCAATGTTGTTCCAATCACAGGGAATAAAAATAGCCACTTTAAGCTACCATTTTCTTGCCATGTTATAAGTATTCTGACATTTACATTTTTTCATTGACTTTATTAAATATGGGCTTTGGATTTCTAGAAACTACAAGTCTGAGCTCAATTCTCCATTTTCTTCAGTATTAAGCACACAGACATGTATACCCATGTTCATAACAGCACAGCTAATAATAGCTAAAATATGGAAGTCACCAAAATACCCATCAACAGACCAATGGATACACAAACTGTGGTATTTATACACAATGGAATACTATGCATCTATAAAGTCCAACAGCGTGGAAGCCTTTATAGGCAAACAGAAGAAACTTGAGAACATCATGCTTAGTGAAGTGAGTCGGAAGCAGAAGGTGAAACATAGAATGGTCTCTCAGATGAGACCCAGATCACAACTATTTCACGGAACTTAAAACCAAAAACAAAATGAAACAGGGGGTAGGGTGGGGGGTGGGGAGGGAAAGAGGAGTAGATGGGGGAGGGACCAAAGGAGAGTGGGAAAGTCCTTGTCACCTTGACAAGATACGTAGGTGCACAAAATGCTCAACTTCATTGTAAACCTTAAATTTTGCACTTATACATATCAATAAAATGGGGGAAAAACACACAGACAATCACATATATAAAACGAATATAAATATAAAAAGTACTGAAAAAGTATGTGTGTCTATATACAAACATACACACACACAGATATATCAGATGTATATCACAAAAAATGCTTCCTAAGTAAAACACATATAGGAAAGGTAACCCATTTAATAAAGTCTAAAAAATAATCCACCTTGTATGAGTATTTGTGTCACTAAAACTGCCTGCAGTATTGTATTGAACAATTCACCTGACCAGTATCCCTAATGGCTATAAATGTGTATAACATCATTTACAATGAAAGAGTACAAATGACAGGTCTTACTGATGGTAGACAAAATGATTAGTGGGCGGTGACGGTAAAGATAAGACACCAAATTGTATAATAATACTCTAATAAATTAATCCCTCTGGAAGTCAAAATGGTAGGTATACAGAAACCATAAGCCACTCCTAAGCCAGGTCACCAATTTTCATTCCGATCTCGGTACAGTAGTACAACAGATATATGTTCAGCACAGACAATAGCATTTCAGTAAAGACAGAAGTGCTTTAGAACTGAAAAAAGAGATTCACGGAGGAAGTATTATGAAATTTCATTTACTGTTTAAATGGTACTTACAATCGAGCCCAGGGCCTTCAACACAGAGCTATGTCTTCGCCTTTTTAAAATTTTGACACAGGGTCTTGCTACTTGCTAAATTGCCCAGACCGGGCTGGAATGTGCAATCCTCCTGCCTCTGCCTCTGGGAGGTCTGGAATTACAGGCCTGTGTCACCAAGTCTGGCTGGTGAATCTTTACGTTTCTGGTAACAAAGCCTTGATAAATGTCTGCATCCAAACCAACAGAAGCTATCTCTTCTGTGATCACACAACTGGGGACAACCACTACAAGCAAACAGCACACCCTAGCACGTGTGGCAGCATGCCTCGCCTCCAACTTCGAGTTCAATTTCCAGTGCCCAGATCTGATCACAGCAAATGACTCCAGGAAATACGTCATCAGTTAGAGGAGACTATAATAAATGATCTGGACTATCTTGTCTCAGTCTTGTCATTTTATAACACTTTCATTTCAAAAATAGTAACCGGTCTGTTTAAAGTATCAACATTGCCTGCACAGGCTGGGGAAAGTCATTTTGACACTGTGTAATGTGAAAAATTACAAGATGAATGAGATGGGCTGTAGGAAGTGTGCTGCAGGTTCAGCATCGGCTCAGCGCCTGCAGCTGCCAAGCAGCTAATGAAATATTAGCCTAAGAAACGGAACTCACAAACTCAACAAGGTAATAATCTCTGCAAATCAGGCCCGTACCTAATGTAGAATGCCAATGTCTGAGAATTGCATTTCAAAGAGACCTCAGAGGATTTAAGATGATTTCAGAAGAAAATAAATATTCCCATAAACTTTTAGGATGGACATAGGAGACGAGGTTTTTTATGTCAAATAGAAGCGTTAGGGAAATACTTGTGTCTTTAAGTATCTTAAAAGGTGTACACTTATTTCGGCTTCTTGAACCAACACTTTAACACCAAAACAAACTAGTTATCAGCAGCAAAAAAGGGGGCCCTGAAAAATGAATATAAAAATCAAAATGGACAGGGACCATCAAAGGTAGACAAAATAACTTTATTATGTTTCATTCTACACAGATTTTTCTTTAGGAAACCCTATATGCATCTTCACACAGCAGAGACAAATAGACTGCCTTATCAAGGGAATCTGTAAAGGAGGAAGTTTTAGGGAGTCCAGCAGTTTCAAATGTAAAGCCCTTTGAAACCTATCAAATATCATAATGAAGATATAATGAATAAACAGACATGGCCATGCACTTGCATAAGCTTTTATTCAGTCATGTCCATGAAAAACCTTGCTTTTAAGAAAACAGCTTATAAGTTTAATTTCAACCAGCATCCTAGTCATCTATAAACTGCTGAATTACTACGATTGCAGATGATGGGAGAAATCTGATCCTCGGTCCTGGCAAGCCAACAGGAGTAAGTAAGACACAGGGTATCAACGACGGAGCAGACAGAGATGACTCTGTCACTAGAGGCAGCTCCCAAGGGAACACAGGGGCAGGATTCAAAGCGGCCAGTGGTCACATCCAGCTCTAAAGATCAAGTGGGGCCCACCTCAGCAGAGGGCAGCCCCAACTGCAGAGGCATAAATGCCCAGGCTTATTAGAAGTGCCAGGACCTGAGGGTACCAGTTGAATACAGGTCAGGAGCAGGGGCTGTGAATGGGAAGACACAAAAGGAACAAAAAGAAGCCAGTGGGAAGAGTCCCGCGCGCGAGTACAGGTCAGAAGCAAAGAAGAGAACTGAGCACAGTTTCACCCGAAGATGACTTTGATTCCAGAATCCCAAGGAGAACCTCAAGGAGAGATGCACTAGCTCAAGGCAAATGTCTAAAGTCAGCACGGGACTAGGGAGACGAACCGAGGAAAAAAGGAAGACGGTGGAATGGAAACAGAAGAGAAACTAACTTCGGAGAATGTTCAGGAACGAATAGGGCACTTCCGACAAAACTGTAAGAAAAAGGAACAACACACATCCCGATGCCTCTGTTTTTGTTCAGTTTTCATCCTCAGCTACATCTCCAACCCATGTTTTTATTTTCGATTTTGAGGCAGGGTCTTGCTAAGACACTAGGTTTTCCAGGTGAGGCTCGCCCCGGAGATCCTTCCGCCTCAGCCTCCCGAGCGCTGCCGTCACAGTCCTGCGTTACCTCACTGAGGGATCCTTCAAAGGACAGACTGGACTTTAGCTTGACAAAAACAATGTCAGGAATCAGAAGTCAAAAGCAAGGGTTAAAAATGACCGTGAGCCAAGACGTGTCGTAAGTTAGAGGAGACAGAAGCGTGAGCAGCGCCCGGAAGTAGAACCCAGCAAGTGCAGGTGAAAGTGAGCCAACCTGGCTGGCGTGTGACGGCAGAGAGACCACGTGGGAGGCAGCCCAGGGGCTGAGCCTCATGACAGACGCAAGAAAAGGAACGGGGCCTCATAGGCCGCAATTCTCAGAGCAAAATGAGTGGGGCCCTCGGTCCCTGAGCAGAAATAGCACTCAGAAGTGACTCAGTCCAGGCGTCTGAGAATGAGAGGCCTCTGAGGAAGCACCCCAACCGCCCCCGGATCCCCAGAACTTCAGGGCACACAGAGGACTCAAAAGGCAGCTGTGGCTTGCTGGGCGGCGAAGGTGACACGGAGCAGGATTCCAGGATAGCAATGGGCGTCTTAGTCCTTCAAGAAGTACTCCCGGCCGGTCAGGGGTTCGGGATGCCAGACGCCAAGGAGAACAAAGCGAGATCGGCCTGCCGGAGCACACGACGAGGGGAGCAGCACACGAGCAGGAGGGAGGACTGCGGAAAACGACGAAACAGAACGAAGCATCGGCAGCGCTGGGCTTGGGCCTAGGCAACCGAGCGAGGCCTCATCTCAAAATCAAGACTAAAGATGAGCTGGGGATATACTGCTAGCTCGGTGCGAAGGCCGTGGGGGCTGAAACCCCAGTGAAATCCAGTCGGTCAATCAGGGAAGAAAACCAACCAGTACTGGGGCTGAGGGCTTGGGAAAGAGGTGACTTTCTCACAAAACGTGAGAGCGCAAACCCTATTAGCAGATGGACATCTGTCCCCTGTGGACTCAAGGGCAGCTCACACTTGGCCATGAGGCTCTTCCTGTTCAGAGAGGGGCGCTGGCTCATCAAGGCCGAGGACAGTGTCATAATACAGACTGAGCCTTGAGGGGACAGAGTACATATACGTACAGACTAAGCCTGAAAGCCAAGAGGGAAACGGGGAGCAGGACATAGGGGTGGGGGCAGCCTGATGAGCATCAGTGAGGCAGGCGGGGCTCCAGGGGCCCTCTGCTTTGGGGATCTTCTCTAAAGAGAGGAGTGAGAGGGTCTCACAAGGAATCTTTTAATGAGACATTTCTCCCAAAGGAACGAGGTGAAGGCTGGGCAAAGGCCAGAACAGAGAGCATCTGAGCTTTCCCATCATGACTGCTACAAGGTCCTTCCTCCAAAAGGCCCGAGAATTTCCTCCGACCCCTGATTCCCAGCTGAAGGGAAGATCTGCTCCCCACCATCTCTCAAGTCAGCGTACATGAATCGCCCTGTGATAACTGTTCCAGATCCCGGGATTCGCTGGTGGGCAGGCTTGGCACTCTAGTGTGTCCGTGCATTGCCCGGCTCATGGCAGGGGCACACACTGATGGGTTAGTGGTAGTCACTTAAATCTTCAGTGCCCTGGAACACAGCTTAAAACCCATCTACTGGCTGCTCAGTTCACCACCTGCCTTCAATTGAGCAGCTCAGGAAGCCAAGAAGCTGGATTCCAGGCTTTGCTGTTACTCGAAGTTAATCCTCACAGCAGATTTCATTTTAACTTAAATTTCTTTGGGGGTCTCCATTAATGATTAAGACCCATCTTTAAATTTGGGGTGTTTCCTGTAGCTTCTGGGATTCTGGTCCACGGTCCCCTACAGGATGCTCACTAGAAACTCTGATCTTACTCCACTGCATTGTCTGCTGCAACAGGAAGTGGAAAATGGGGTAACAGATAAATTTCCAGCCAAGAATACTAAGTGTTCTTGGAGACGACAATGAGAATGCTCTTGTCTGACTCAGTATAGAACCTACAGAAAGTACCCTGCTCATTCTCTAGATGGGAGTGCAGAATTAGCCGAATAAAATGGGGTGGAAGAGGCATCCTTTATGTGGATTTGCTCTTCTGTGTATGGGTGGGTGTGTGTGTGTGTGTGCGTGTGCATTGTTGGGGAGGTGCTCATGACAAAATCCTTCAAAGGCCGAACAGTTTTTACCCTGTGTGCATCAATTCACTAACAAGACCATAAAAAGAAAAGTAGATGACAAAGTAGAAAAGTTTGTGTGGCCACCGATCACCACCAAGACCTCACATCCAGCGGTCTTCTAGTTTCTGAAGAATGGTAAGAGTCGTTTGAAATGAGAAAAATAAAAGATGGGGAAAGTGCTGCCAAAACATGGTCAAAAATCACAGGTTCTAAAGTCTGACTGGTTAAATTCTGCCCAACATTCATGTGAAAACCCAATGCAAATTTGATTCCATGTCTGTTCAAATGTCCTTTACAAGCACGTAGATTATTGGTGGGGAAGGTGAGAGTGAAGATTTTTTTTGCCATGGGTTTTAAAGTAATAGAACTAATCTGATAATTTAAAGTCAGAGTGGGAGATGAGAAAAACTAGTCTGAAGGTGCTACTAGGTGACAACACTGACTGTCCTGGACTTATGAGTTTTAATCCCTGCACTGACGAACAATTATACTTATTATTTTGCAACCTAGTTTCTGCATAATTATAAAAGCTCTGCACACAAATATTGTAAATAATTAGGCACCCAAACACAACATGCATTAATTAAGATACTTGTTTTTTTCTCCTTTCAATTTCTATCCTTCAGGCTCTTTGTAAAAACGTGCCAATCTCCTTAGATTGCACTTATATAAACTTCTACGTAAAAAGAAAATAAACTCAGAAGTTACTTTTGATAAAAATTACTCTATATGGAAAGCGGTCCCACTTCACCCCCCTGCAAAGGAAGGCTTTCAAGCACCGTGGTTCGAGCTGCTGTCACAAACCTACTGTTCATATTCCAGTCACCACAAAGATGTAAGGCCAGCATCAAATCTCGCAGGAAAATCATCTCATTAGTTAATAATTGCATGCTAGATACTGTGGATTCACTTTCCAAAGTCCATGGAGAAACGCAATAAGCATAATATTAAGAGAAATACTTGAGTTATTAAAAAACTGCTCAGAGAAAAATGTCTTCTGTAGGTTGTGTTTAAAGAATATGGGTATAAAACAGAGCACTGAACATTATTTAAAACTTTGGTCCTACTCGAGATGACCTAGCTCTCAGCCTGCCTGTCCTGCTCAGCAAAGGATCAGAGGTGAGCACATTACTGTGTAAATGACAGACAGCCTGGGACCCCAGTGGCAAGGTAGGTGACCTTGTAGAAGTGCTCCATGGGCAGGGTAAGGGTCATGTTCAGCCTGTCTGGAACCATCTAGTATAACTCACTGAAGAAAGTCAGAGCAGGAATACATTTGCAGTTCCTAAGGTAAAGAGGTAAACTGCAACACAATCAAAGAACAGTAAAACGAAGAGAAGGTCACGCGCTTGAGCTATCCACCAATCACCCCCAGGTTTCTAGAACTAGGGCTTACGGCACTTGAACATCAGATCTGAAGTACCGGAAGAGGAGCGACAAGTGAAAAGTCTCCAGGAAAACGCAGAGTAAGACACATAAGGCCTATCTGATCTATCTTAGGAACTCTTGAGCTTTTACCAACCATGATGCAGTCGGCCCCGCGGGCAGTTGGTCAGGATGGCTTCACGCTTTTTATTTCTGCGAATACAAAAGTGACCACTTGACAACAGGAGCTGAGATGCGACTGTTTATAATTAGTATCTTTCAGACTAAAAGCACAGTAAGAGGAGTAAAAGGAAGTCACTGGACTCTAGTCTCATTTGAAAACATGTATTTACTATTAGCCCAAGACGCTGGGCATTGGAAGCACAGTGAACCAGATGGGAGTGTCCCCACGCACGATGGCATCGGTGACAGCCTGTGTGAACCCTGTGTGGGCAGGTAAAGCGAACGAAAGCCAAAATTCAGACAGCACAGATGCCCCGCCTCAGCAGCCATGTGAAACCGGAAGCTGCAGGCATCTGTGTAGTCTTGTCTCGGGGGGGTGGGGGGGACCTTGAAGGCCCAGCTTCTCTTGTTTGGAGTCATGCTTTAAGTTGGATTTTCTATCAGAAAAGACTATTCCACGCCCACTTGATTAAATATTCACCGAAGCACACAATTCACAACCAGACAGGTCAATGGACTGCTGAAAGTCAGCCTTCTAAATTCCAGTTTTTACCAGATATGATGTGATAAATATTTGATTCACACATGTATACACTTATATTTAATACCACCAATAAGACTGAGCTATTACAATAAAGAGCCATTATGGGTGTCACGAGAAATATGATGCTATGTATTATTACACATCTTGCTAGAAACTTATATTGGTTTACTGTTTACTCACCTGGCTAAGGATGCATATGATCTAGTATAGTACTAGTGTACACTTACAAATTAATATGGATAATTATCAATGTGAGACAAATTATAAAGCATTAATCTTGAAGAAAGAGGCATCAGAAAAGCAAACAAAAGTTTAAAAAAGAAAATTATGAGAAAGAAAAAATATTTTGCGAAAATCTTCTCTATAGTAGCCCAAACTTGGGCTTCATACTAGATGGTTGGGGACACTGCTTGAAAGACATCTGACAGAGTCCCACAGACCAAGTTCAATCCAATAGAGCTTGGTGACTTTTTTCAGCAGGATCTCAGTAATACATAAAAATCACTGTTACATGGTTTTCACTGAAAACTACAAACAGGTATTTTCTGTCTGTGCTCTGCCATTTAATGAGCTTAATGTTCAAATTAGAATAGCATAAGTAATACGGAATTAACCTAATTAAGCCACATTAGCAGCCACTGAAATGGTCTAGAATGCTCAGAAATTGAGACTGTTCATGGAACACACGCGCCCTTCTCACTGTTTAATTATATAAGCAAAATACAGTGTTCTCAAAAAAACAGAAAAGACAGCAAGTAGCCACAATAAGTACCCACTATGTTCAACACGTGCCAATGTAACTTACGGTCTCTTCGCCTTTTTACTTTGGAATTTAAATGTATATGCACGTATATATGTATAAATTTAAATACATATACTAAAATTAGATCATGAGATCACATTTACCAAGTTTCTTAATGTTGCAACACATTATTTTTACCCCATTATACAGCATCTTATAATACTACATTTCAGTATTTATCTTTACCCCTTCTGTAATACATTTTACTATTTTATATTTTTAAAAGATTAGAAGAAAATTATTATAATATTGCTGTTTGATTCTATATTTAGGATACATTTTTTCCTTTATTTAAAAGATTAATATACTTCCAGGAACAGGGCTTACATATAAACATACCACACACACATGTTTTTCTTGCAAGAAAGAGTAAGTTCAAGGAGAATTCAACGGCAATCTCCGGAGAAACAGAAATCGTATGAGGGAGAAACACATCAGAATCTGGTGAGGAAAGAGATGTGTGTCTTAGGTACTTTTTCATTGCGGGGACAGACTACCTGACATCCACAATTTAAGGAAAGGAAAGACTTATTTTAGCTCACAGTTCCAGAAGGTCATGGGTGGGCAGCTAGAGATGGCAGAATCACATGGAATCACATGGCAGAACTAGAGCCACCGACAGAGCTCCTCACGGCATGGCAGAACAGAGCCAAGTCCAGGAGGAAGGGCAGAACCAGCACACAGCCCTCTAGGTCAAGCCCCGAGCACCCACCCCTTTCATCCAGGCCCCACCTTCCAATTATACACAGTACCCATTGGTACATGAGGCTTTGGAGGACACTCCAGACTCAGACCACAATAGTATGTTACAAGGCGAATCTGAAATGCTTCCCAAGATTCTCATTGGATTATGGGGTTAACTGGCTCAAGAGCATCAGTCCAATGATGATTTCATATGCTGCGAAGAGACAGGGCCGGGTCCCCAGGGGCAGATCACTGGGCTGTAGCTGGACAGGCGTGCCCCTGCCCCCAGCTCCTCCCTGGCCCCCTCCTCTGTGTCCTGGTGCTACGCCGGGAAGAGCTTCCTCCACACCGCTTCCTTCCACCACAGCTGACTGATCACGCACGGACTGAGGCTTCCTCAACATGAGGGCTAGTGTACACTTCCCCTCTTTCATGTGTGAATGTCAGGTACCATGTCCTGGAGATAAGAAAGTGGCTAAGACTGAGTGGCATGGGACCGCCACCTGGTAGTAGAGGCTCAGGGCTGCTGTTATGCTCGCTGTTTCCCGTCCCAATCTTCTCAGAGATGGCCAGCAGCATGAGGGAGCCAAGAAGATCCACAGCAGGTGCAAGAGAGGCCATTCTATGGGATTGTTTCTTGTCCTTTTTTTTTTTTCTTTTTTCATTTTTGCAGTGCTGGGATGCAACCCAGGGCTTATGCATGCTGGGAAAGCATTCCACCACTGAGCTGTCCTCCAGCCCACTCGCCCACCTAGACAAAGCTGCAATTGCAATACACACAGTACTCCCAAGAGCAGGGGGAAAAGGAGAAGGAATCCAGGGAAGCTCAGGGACAAAAGGAGCTATGACTCGAATGCCTGCAAGCAACCTTCAGCAATTTCTGCATTCTCTGCACCTAGGAAGAGGACAGAGGCACACGAGCACAGGTGAAAGTTTGGGTACCACATCGAGGAACATGATGCACGTACCATCCTGGAACAAAGAAGAAACCACTAGCCACAACATCTTTGACCTTGTGTGTATCCCATACAGCCAGGGGTCAGTCTAGACTCTGAAGTAAGTTGCCCTCCCCATTTCTCTGGAAAAAATAAGACCCACTGATGTGACAATAACAAAGATCAGAGTCACAGTGACCAATGTAAGAAACCTGCTTGCTGCGAAATCAGATTAAACGCCAAAACAACACTGAATCATTTAAAAGCAGGACAACTTCTTGAGGATTTCTCTGCACACAGATAGAACAGTTGGATCACAGGATACCAAGCTCTCCAGACGACGTGTCATCATTAAGTCTAATTTTCATTCAGAGGCGGGCAAGACCATTCGACATCTATTGGAGAGGTTCTGTTTCTATGCGTTTTCCTGAGTACAGAATAAGTCACTACGACACAAAGCTCAGCTCAGAAAGTTCCTTATATCCTTGAAAAAGCATGAACAATTCTACCATGTAATGTGAGTTCTCAGTGGTTTCTGCAGCCCATCTCCCACCCCTCGCACTTTATCCCCCCTCCACCCTGTTCCTTCCGCCAAAGAGAATTCAAGGTTTTAAGAACGAGACATATCATCTTAAAATAATGTATTCCTACTTCACCTCCCTAATTTAATCCAAGATTCAGAGACTTTCCTACATTCTTAGGAGAGAGCAGACTTAAAACTTAATGAAGAGAAATCGTGCTTTTATTGCAGTGGGTGAACCTGTAAAAAACCAACAATGCGTCTTCACGGGCAGTTCAAACCCACTTATGCCAAAAAGTATTCGACCTTTTAAATTTGGTGCTCTTACAATTCTCTTTTTTCCCACCCCAAACCAAAAGCATCTCATCAAGGTAAAAATCCCACGGGTTTCAGTGGAGCAGGAAGTTGGGCTGTCTTACACTCCCTGTTTTAATTTCCTTTAGAACGTATGTTCATTTGTCACATGTGAATCAAGAACCCGCCTTGGTCTGACGCTCAGAGCCTTTCATCAGTTGATTCTAAGCACTTTCTCCCATCACAATTTCTCCTTATCCTTCTGGAAATGCACTGTATTTTCCAGGTAAGCCAAACTGTACGATTTCCAGAACTGACTGCTTTTGTGATGTCATATTCTCACTTAAAATGCATTCTCAGACACCTAGCACTTAGCATTCTGACCCAGCTTGAATGCTGCCCCCGTCCTGAGACCATCCTTGGCTCCAGAGGACGTGAGCCAGCGTGGAGCAAGGTGATGACCCAGGACCTCCGTGAGCACTCACTGCCGGGTGTTAGGGCCGCAGCACTTGCTGGTGCAGGTGTTAAATGCTTCCTCTTACGTTTCTCTTTCTGCTCTTGGGGCTCCCAACAGCCTCTTGGCTGCCTGTGTTCCACCACTCGCCACACTGCCTTGTGGTTACTGATCTATTTCTGTGGTTTCCCAGTAGAATAACGGTGGCCCAGTGTCTATTTCTTAGATGAGTCTCAATAAACACTGGTTGAGTCACAATGAATTGAGTTTCCAGAGTTGGGGTCACATCTTGCCCCCCAGAGCATAACGTCACCTAGCAGGGACTGAAAAATGATTTTTAAGATAAAGAATGAATGGAACAAGTAGCATGTCAATAGAAGATCAGTTTTCTAGCCCTGTACACTGGTGGGGACAGAGCAATCAAAAAAGCAAATAAAGGTAAGGACTTACAATATCGAACGAACCAGACCTGTTCATCTGCTCTGGCTGTCATGCCACTTAGGCAAACTATGTGCTCTCTGTTCTTCTCTTTCATTAGATATGAACTGCACATAAAAGTCACAGCTAGGCTATTGGAGCACTGGCCATAAAGTCAGCTAAATGTGAACAGAATGCTTAGCATTTAGTATGTAACCAAAATTATACACTAAATAATTGTTAGCTATAATCTTACAGTTTTCCAAGAGGCTGCTTGCTTTGTGTGTTACAGAAAACCTTTATTATTGTATGTAAGGCTGGAGGCATAGCTGAGTGATTAGGGCACTTGCCCAGGAAGCACAAGGCCCTGAGTTCAATCCCCCAGCATCACACAGTAATGGGGCACAGTGTACACATCTGTAATCCCAGCACTTGGGAGGCTCAGGTAGGAGACTTCTAAGAGTTCGAGGCCAGCCTGAGCTACACAGTGAGTTCAGGACCAGCCTGGATTACAGAGCAAGACCCTGCTTCAAAAACTATATTTAAAGATACAAATTATTAAAATGAGTCAAGAGAGTCAATATTTTAGTGGTCAGTATCAATCAGTTCTTCATTTTCACTAAATTATACAAATTTACCAAGACACATAGAGTGAAAAGAGCGTAACAAGATCAGAGTTAATAAGGAGAAAAAGTGAAGGAAAAAACCCATGATTCTCACTTTATAATCTGGGCTTCCGGTAAACGCACAACATCCAAGCCACCTGGGCCTCACGGTATTGCCCTCTGGGAACTGGAGAGCGGGGAACAACACCGGAAACCAGGACAGAGTTCTCTGCTTTGCCATCTGTGCCTCGCCTGATATGTGTGTACAACAGCCCAGGCAACATGTTAGCTTGTAGCACAGTATTCCGAGACCCTTCCAAGTTTCAAACTTAACACCAGAAGTTCTCCAAGTGGATTCCTATTTCCGCAGCCCCATCTGGGAATTTGTTAGAGAACCGACTTCTTGGGTGTCAGCCCACATCTGTGGGGTCCAAAACTCAGCATAGGCTCAGCAACTTGATTTTTAATAAATTATTTAATTACTATGTGTCTTGAAATCTATGAACAACTGAAACATTTTTCACATATTTCTGTTAATAGAAGTTCCATTTGACAGCGTCATGTTAACATAAATTCATTTTGAAAGACGACTCAACAGATCTGTCTATAAAAGTTTCTGGAGTACTTGTAAGAAATCAGCTCCACGCATTTTAGTTTTTCACTAAAACATTTCTAATATAGCACATCCTCTGAATCCAGAAGTCTCCTCAATTTCACATATTATGTCACTTAGTTGATCCCAAAATAATAATCTGTATTTAGAATATAAGAAAACCAAAAAGTTTATTTGCCACATTGTCATTAAGATGAACCATGCCTTGCTTTATAAAATATAACAAATGATTCATGGGCTGGAGGAACGGCTCAGCAGTTAAAGTGCTTGTCTAGCAAGTGCTAAGTCAAGCACTAAGTACCTGAGTTTGATTCCTCAGCACTACATAAGCCAGGCATGCCTGTAATCCCAGCACTCGGGAGGCTGAGATAGGAGAACTATCTTGAGCCTAAGGCCAGCCTGGGCTACAGAGCCCAGAACAATGAAAGGAACAAAACCCTCTCTTCATTTATGTGATAAAGCTTTGCCCGTTTATTTTCAAATGTATGTCTTTTTCTTTGAGCATTTTACACAAAAGGACATAGACAGATACTCTTGATTCATTACAGGAAGGCTTTTTTAAAAAAACAGAGGGATTTAATGTACAACAATATTTGAGATTGTTTTGTTATATTAAATACTGATTATACTTTCATATTACTTTTGTCTTATTAAAATGGGAGCTTTTTAAAACAAATTTTCAGCCACTTACAAATTATGTATACCACTTATATACTGCTATGACTTATGTCTAAATTTTAAAATATGTAAGTCCCTACCATCACATGCAATAAGACATGCTCAACAAATTTTTAGTCATGTTTCCTCAACACTTATTCTCATCCCACCTGCAAACACACCCCCCAACACACTCCCAGGAAACACAGGCACGTGTCTCTTTTGATTTAAAATTTTTTTAAATTTTCATTTGTTCTCTCTAAAATCTTTTTCATCATTGTATTAAACTTCACACTCGCAGTATAGACAATAATAGTGACCCAAGTCTTAGGCGAATAGTATCTCTCCTATTTCTGATCATAGTTTTCCCTCTCTTGCTCGGTATGGCCAGTTCCTCAAAGGGTTTTTTTTCACGACACTATGTGAAGATGTTTGTACACGAGCCCCCCATGTGGAAATATCTTCCACACCTGTTGTCACCCTGTGCGACAGGTTTGTCACCGGGGGTGAGAGTTGGTTATATATTCCTGCGCATCAAGATCTTTCTGCTGTTCTCTTGAGAAAGATCTCTCTCCTCCTTTCAGAGCTCGGTATTTCTCGTTCCATTCTCAGATCTAAGATTTCCTTCTCTGTCAACAAACCCAAACCCAAAGATATTCACTTGACTCGATCATTTCATCTTCTTCGAAGCCCCCCCCACCCCCACATTATCTGCATTGGGGCTGGCGGCATAGGCCTGTAACCTCTGCACTATGGAAGGCTGAAGCAGGAAGATCACAAATTCATACCTCTGAGCAACTCAGCAACTTAGGCGAGCCTGTCTCAAAAATAAATACTAAAATAAAATAAAACAGGCTGGGGGTATAGCACAGTGCAGGGGACCTGGATTCAATCCTCACTACAACAAAAATAAAAGCTATTTTTAATTTTTATTGTAAGTTAACAAATTATAGTCTATAGATTTATGAGGTACAAAGGACATGACTTATAAATTTGATGTGCAATAATTAAGAGGCTAATTAACATATCCCTCACCTCACGTCCTTATCATTTGTTATGGTGACAACATTCCAAATCTGCTTAGTGATTTTGAAATGCACATTACACAATTATTCATTATATTCACCATGACATGCAATGGTTGTGAAAAACATTATCCCCCGCCCGCTGAGGCACCATGTCCTCTGAACACCCCCTCTTTGTGTTGTCCCCTAAACCCCTGCCACGTTCGGCACTACCACGTCCCCCTTTACTGCTGAGCGTTCAGTTATTTCAGGTTGCACAGGTAATGGTCCCTGCTTCTACTCACAGTTCCAAATGACAGACCTTCACTTGTTTTTAAGACCCAGTCGTGTTCCATCGTGGGCCCAGACCACATTTTCCACGTTCAGTTCTCATTTGGTTGATCATTAGATCAAGTCTACCTCTTTGCTATGGCAAATATGCTGCTAAAAATGTGGGAGTGCATGCTTGCCTTCAGCCTACTAATTCCATTTCTGTAGGTATAAATCCAGCTGTGGGTGCTCCTTCTCGGTTCAGGTTAGTATGTTAGGAGAGGGAGAAATTCAAATGGGCGTTGGGTACCACCTCTGTCCTGAGAACCCTTGTGCGTTTTTAATTCCATTTTTAACAGGTTGTTAGCATTTGGTTTTCAAAGTATATAATAGAAGATGGGTTCAGATAATATCAGGAAGAATGACAACTCCATTTTGTGAAATAAAATTAGAAGTATTTTAATTAGATCCCAATCTAGAATGCAAATTGTCCACACTTCAGCATTTTTTTTTTTGTGGTGAGCAGTACCTGATCTCTATATTTACTTTTAGTTTGAATTAGAAAACACCCCGGGTATGTTGTTTCCACTGAGAGGGCTGGAAAAATACGGGGACGATGGTGGCAGTGGCTGTAGAACAATGGGAATATATTGGGAATATATTTAATGCCATCGAACCGCATGCTGAGAATGGTCAAAATGGTAAATTTTATGTCATGCATATTTTAGCACAATAAAAGAAATGCAGATGTCAGTGTTCTATCCTTGGGTTGCGGGAACCTCAATAGTCCAAGTGAAAATAATTTTTTCAGACATCCAGAAAGGGTTTTCATGTTTCTGTTTAGAACTGTTAGCAGCTTACAAATCGCCCAATCTCTCTTAACTGACAGCTCTTTTTGGGAAAGTTTTTTGGAAAAATGTAATTGGCTGATGATTTCTTTTCAATGCTGCAGAAGTGTTCCCACTAACAGTACACAGGTTAAGGAAAATGTTTATCTCAGTAATTTTCAAATGGTCCTAACTCAAACATAGCCACCGTGAACTGCTAATACAATCGATGCAGAGTTTTTCTTGTGTTAGTTACTCTCTCATCGCTAAGACACAATACCCAACATCCACATCTTTAGGGAAGAAGTATCTATTTTAGCTCACAGTTTCAGAAGGTCCCAATCCATCTATAGTTGGCCAGGAATGGTGGACACACATGGTGTAGGCCCAGCCAGAGAGCTCTTTGTGGCATTGCAGAACCCAGCCAAGACAGGGGGAAAAAAAAGGCAGAACCAGCACACACTCCTCCAGGTCAAGCCCAAGCACCTGCCCCTTTCAGCCAGGCCCCAGCCCCTAAAAGTATACAGCACCCAGAGAAACAAGAGGCTTTTGGAGGACACTCCAAATCCAAACCACAACACTAACATTTATCTACTATTCTCCTCTACCCACTCATTATTAAATAAATGCACTCTTTCCTCCATTCAACTAACTTAACAAGTGCTTCTGTTACTACCAGGTTCTGAGTTCTAGATACACCTGGAGGAACAGACCTTGACTTCCAAAGGTTTCCCACCGAAGTGTGCATGCACCAGCAAATTAGGGCTGGAAGAAGGATGAGGGACAGGCAAAATCCAAGTGCAGCAAGAATTAACAGTAAGAAAAGGCCAGATGACATCGAGGCCCACAGGTGAGAAGCTTCACGCAATCTTCTCTCCCAGGCGCTCTTTCCAACAACGTCCTGCGTGAGGTCCTGCCTCTTATCCATCCCACTCTCACAAAGGTAATAAAATTATGCCCAGCCAGATGCAGTGACATTCCCCAAATCAGGCCACAAGTCATGGGAGGCACCTATCCCCAGTCTTTTCACCTCAAAGCCTACGTTGTAAATCACTTCATGATACTACCTATCCTTTGCAATGTTAAACAAAACCAACAAAAACTATAGTAAAACACACAGAGGGCAGTATGTGAAAACTTTAGAAGACATCAGCACGACTGTTTCTTTTTTTCATGAGAGGAATTTTAGGTTTTGTTTTGGGGGAGAATGTGAAATTTCATCAGTACAAGGGAGAGTCTGAATATCACAGAAACATGTGTACACATACACAAACACATACATGCATGCACAGGAATAAAGCAAAATGGCTAGATCACATGGAGACAAAATCTTGAAAATGGGAAACTGACGGACTGTTCAATAAAAACGGCACGAAGGGAGCACCTCAGCTTTGAGGGAGGATTCTTGCTGACAAGATGATCCCTATGTCGGATCCCCTGTGTCCCAGGAAAAGGAGCTACAGGTGAGGTTTCAGTAGGCCAAGCAGGATGATTAAAATAAAGCCTGTCAAAGAAGCAGAGGAGCCCACAGTGTCCTCTACTTTGTCAAATCATGATGCTGTCCCTTAAGGTAATTATCTTAGAAGGATATGAGAAGTATAAAGTAAGAGTTCGTATGCGTATGTGGCAGTGGGGCGGTGGGGGGGGGGGGAGAAGAGAAAGGAAAGACAGTAACAGAAACCTCAGAGAATTATGTGGTGGTAAACAATTTCCTTATATGCCCTTGAGTAAATTTAAATTCCAATTTAAAGGTATTATAATGCATTACTATATTTTTGCCAGGAATTTCTCATATGTTAGGGGATGCAGAAATTTTAGACTACCAGACTTCGGGGGATTTAACTAGTGGCCATGCTTCAAATTGCAGTTCTTACTCCAAAGCTTAGGATATGAGCTATGGGCCCATAGGCCATGTGAGCAATTTCTCTGAGAATTTGTTAGGTCTGTTAACTGTGCTTATCCCAGAAGGGGAGGCGACTTAAGTTTCTGTGTTACAGATAAATGATACAAACATTCTTTAGAGAATCAACAAGCTTTCCTTTCTCTTTCCTAAAGCTATTTTGAATTTTAAAAGGCATTTATTCTGCTCTTGTTCTGAAGTCACAAGAAGTGCCAATACAGAACCAGCAAAAGTTCCAAGCTGGTTTAGAGCACAATCAGCCAAAGCCTCACCAGGGAAATTCTGGACTGTCTACAACAAGCCGTTCTTTGAGCACTCAAGTCCTTCCAATTGTGTGAACATGGGAGAGAACAGAGGCAATGCTTGTATCCAGCACGTCCAGGAAAAAAATGTGTCCCTTAAGGCAAACTCAGCAGATCCCCGAGTCCTCGAATGAAGAGCTGCATGAGTTTAAGACATTCCAGACAGCTCTTGCCACTCTGGTTGGGCATCTACTGCCAGGTGACAAATTCCTAACCCTCCTTCCGTCCACCTCACCCCAGGATCCCACTCTGAATGAGTTTTTCAAATATCATCTCGGACGCAACACAAACACTTCACACACACTTATACAAACACCATTTTTTAAGTCTTGCTAAATGCCACACAATATTCTAGATGCTTCACATGTGTTACCTCATTCATATGTGGTATGGTCAAAATATTCCTTACGATGAACATTAAATTTTAAAAGGGCATTACAATAAAAGACACACTGCCAATAATCCTCCTCAAAAGACTTCTCCTTGCATCACACACTCACCCCACCATCCGTGCCACCCCCCGAAGCACTTCTGGAAGTCTTCTGCTGTGTCATTACGAGGTGTGATAATTAAGTATGTGCACCAAAAGCTCAACTTCACTGTAAACCTTCAATTTTGCTCTTATGTACATCAATAAAACGGGGGACGGGGTGAAAGCACAGCGCTGCCGCCAAGCGCTATCCAACGGAAAGGCAGGCTCGTAAAAACACGGTGACATCTTTTCACCCCCACCTTATTCACTGCGTCTGGCGCTGTGTGACTTCTCGCTCTTCCCCAGAGTCAAGATGATCATAAAATGCAAGTATTTTGAATGAATTCAGGACATCGAGGTGGCAGGAGAGCGTGTCCAAGGATATGTCCACAACTGATTTAGTAGTAAGTGCGTTCAAAAAAAGGGGGTAGGATTTCGAGAGAAAGACAATGTGTCTCCTTCTATCGCTTTTTTAAACATTCACCATACTTTGACCATACCTCATACACAACAACCCCCCAGTATACATTACTCTCTTTTTAAATAAATGAAGACACTGAGGCTGAGGGACATGGCATGCCCAAAGAGATGAGTGGAAGGTGGCAGCGGCAGAGCCAGGCTCCAGGGCCCCAGGTCTCCACGTTCTGCACCCTCAGGGTGGAACCTGTGCATCACTGGCATGGACGGTCCCTGCAGTTAACGAACAAAAATGTGAAGACTACCCTTGATTTTCCCTGATCCTGCATTGCAAAGTAAGATCAGGCCTTGTGCACCAATTAAAAGGTTTAAATAGCAATAGATCAATGATGAAATCTCAAAGAGGAAAGGAAAGAAAAGGAGAAGAAACAACTTCCATCTCTACACGGAGACCCGCAACAGCCTAATGATTAAAGCACAAAGCCTTGGGCAGAGGACCTACGACCACACTCAGTGCCAAATCAAATGAACTCCGTCTACTAAAAGCTCCAACCAGGCTCAAAGGTTATTAAACAGCACAGTGCATGAAATCCGTGCCTTTTAATGATACAGAGGTCAGAAGGCCAAGTGTAATTGCTTCATTCATTAACAAGTGACTGCGAAAGCAAACACCTCTTGGTCATTAGAACAATTCAGTAAACAGACCTGATTTAATGTGAAATAAACTATTTCATATGGCAATCTTCCATTAGGGAGACCAGCACAACCAACACATTACAATGTAGGCAGCCAACATACAACAACAGATATGATTTTATTTTTCAATTGAAGGTTTAGTTTCGAGAACAAAGCATTCATTAAGAACTTACAGTCTACCCAGCATTGTGCCTTAGGGTCTACAGGAGAAAGTTCCAGAAAAAAAATCAAATGTGCCAGGCTCCTAAACCACTGGGGGACACGGGACACACACCATGGCCAAATTTAAGCCAGAGATGGATTTTGACAATAGGGCAAGGAAAGCTTTAAAGTGCCGAGGATGGTTTCAAAAGGAAGACAGTACCAGTGGATCGGCACTGAGTTTTGGAGACTCGGTAGGATCTGGAGATTGGAAAGGCACAAGAAGCCCAGATCGGCAGCACCGGAAGGCCGATAGTCAGGATGAGCTCAGCACTTCATCCTGAAAGCCAGATTCTTCCTTTCCTGAGACTTCAATCATGGAACCTCAGGCAGAGTATGTTATTTCAGTTTAGCCCACTCTTTCCTTCCCAGCCTAATGTTTTCAAGATTCACAGAGAAGGCAAGACAGTTACGAAAGCCAAGTAAACAGCATGAGGTGTCCAAAAAAAAAAAAAAAAAAAAAAAAAAAAAAAAAAAAAAAAAAAAAAAAAAAAAACCTCTCCCAAATTTGGGTTTCTGGGAACAAAGTCAAACTCTCATTTCAGAAGTTTTCTACACTGGTGATCTAGGATAGGTGATTTTGCATTGTAAACCTCAGTTTTCTCATCTATACAATGGGGGAATGAAGACCCCCCATACAGGCCTACACTTTCTGAAACTAAAGTCCTTGCATGATCATCTTTATCTTTTCACTCCATTTCTCCTCATAATTTAGAGAAGGAAGGGGCTAAGTATTTTCAGATGTGACATGAGTGGTATATTGGATACTGGTAATAATGTAAGTTATTGTAATGATACAAATCCAAAAAAATTGTTTTCCTTCGCGTTAACGATGCTGTGATCAAATTACAGTTTTGTAGTCTAACTAGTGGCAAATGTTGAAAACTCTAGACAAACCAAACAGAGCTTAATTAAGCCAAGAACAATTCATGAATCAGGCAGCCATCAGGGTCAGAAGAGGATCAGAGCTCCACACAGAAGAGTGACAGGTGGGCAGCCCTCAACATGGGACATCTGACTGGTCCTCGCTTGGTTCACTGTATAGAAAGACAGCTGAGCAGCTGGCTGCCTGTGACTGGCTGAGATTCAACTACTTGTTGCAACAGTATCTGCATAGATTTGACTGTTAATTTACCTACTAAATTAGGCTGCAGTTTGTTAGACAGGGATTGCAGGTACAGAGACGCCAGGGGCCAGACTTAGTTTATATGAACACAGGAGAAATGGGAAATTCTCTGTGGAGGATTCTGAGCCCCTGGTTAGAATCCTGTGCTCTACTTTTATTTTGAAGAAGTCTGCTAAGGAAATGGTTACCGGAGTAGCTCTGCCGAGCATGGTGCCGGTGGAAGCGAGAGTCCACACAGACACATCCAGGGAAAGCTGGGTTCCCTGCACTGGTTTTGCTGCGCAGATGCCAGGCTTTCCATAGGCTGAAGACATCCCACCTCTGTTTGTGTGCCCGCTTCCAGTGTTCTATCATCTTCCTACTTTGCTCTTTCAGTCATTCATATTTTGGGTTTGTCATGTATGAAAAAAATAATGCAATATTTAACTTACTCTAATTTATCTCTCTTAGCCTAACGGTCTCAAGGTGCATCTGTTTTCCCTGACTCAAGTTTATCTTTTTTATGGCAGAGTAATACTCCATTGCTCATCTTTTTTCTTTACTCCATTGCTTTTACATATATATCTTTATCCATCTGTTGATGGATATACAGACTAACTTCCAGGATTTAGATATTATGTCTTGTGCTGCTGTAAACACGGGTATGTGTTGTCACTGTTGTATGACAGCTAACTCTTCTGGACAGATACCCAGAAAATGTATAGCGGGGTCAAATGGGATTTTTATAGTTTCAGTTTCTGAAGAATTTTCATATTGATCTCCTTAGTGACTACACTGGTCTCAGTGTCATCTTCCCTGGGAAGTTTCCTGCCTCATTCTTTAAGGTGGGTCCATCTGACACATGTCTAGTCCACCACTCTGCTCCAGTTAGATTAGATGCTTACCGTGTGAGATCCACTCAACTCTTGGACTGTCTGTCCAGCACAGCACTTACTATCTGGACATGTGCTTATACACACTTTCCTATTCTAAGCTCTGAGTTCTTTGGGGACAGGGATGCTGTCATTCCTCCGTGTCTTGCATTTAGCTTCCAGGGACACGATGGCACTTTGAGTAGGTAAGGACACACAGCAGTCACCTGACTCCACAGTGCTCAGGGGTTTATTCACTCCTGCAGCAGCGACTCTCCAAGTCACTCTCACACGTGTGACAGAAACAGAGGCTCCTTGCCTTGTCTTTCTATCATTTCAGTGATCTCCAGTTCTCAGACACCTGATTGAACTTTTCTCCATGTTTTACAGAATAACGGAGTAAATCTCTATGGAATTTGATACTTTTAAATTCTTTCCTTAGTCCACCAAATCCATTTCCCTATGTTTGCATAAAAGCAGTGTCGACGCATTTTCCCTTTAAAACCTAGTTCAAAAGAGAACTTAAAAAAATCTGCAGAATAAACAAAGCAAGCCCAGGTTTTAGTCAACACACAGTTTAGTACTTTTGATCAGGTCATTCTATCTGATAAGGACACATTCCTCCCCTGGACAAAGTCCATCTGCAGTCGGTGCCATTGGGGACCAAGTTGAGCAAAACTAGTCAGTGTTTTATTGCAGCAGCTCCACTTTGACGAAGGTAAAATCTTTTTACCCTCTAATTCATAAAACCTCCTAATTTGCACATCAGCCTTGCCTTTTCATCGTGCCCACTGGGATAATTACAGTGGTTGTCTCACTCAGGGCTGCTTTATTTAGATAATAAGCCTAAAAGGCCAGGGGCGCCTTTGCAGATTCTATCCATAGCGCTAAGTGTGCTATATGTGAGCGCTTGCGAAGGAGTAATGCTAGGCTTACAACCCTCGGGGCGGAGTCCTTCCGATGAGTCTAGAGGCTATGTTGGAGTCAAACTATATTTTTTTCTTGAAATCTCTATATTGATCCTCACATTAGAAATTACAGGCCACGAGCATATCCTTTAGAATTTTATCTTCTGAAAGATATTTTACCAACCCGTCACTGATACTTAATTCTACATTTGAATCTAGTCTAGTCTGGGTACCTCTAGATCCAACACCAATAATCTCATTAACGCTTTTCCCCAGCGGTAATTTAGCAGTGACAGTTTTGTAATGACTGTTTTAAGTCATTTGCACAGAAAAATTGAGATGCATTTAGTGCTTAGTAACCAAGAAGGACGGGCACCCACGTCTCGTATTTGAGTAGAGCCTGGCCTCTACACGTTGCTGTTAGGGCTTGGATCCGCCGTGTCTCCGAGAGCCTCACATTCGGAGGTGACTCAACCACAGATTGACCCGTTGATTTCCTGTGCTGTAAGGGATGGGATCAGTTCAAAGAGGCAGCTCACTGGGGCTTGACCCAGAACGGGCGGGTCGTGAAGATTTGACCCGGAAGGAGATATGCTAGCTCCGCCCTTCTTTCACTCTTAGTTTCCTGTTACCGTGCTGTGAATAGCCTCTCCCAGTCTAGGCGGACTCCCTGTGCCTTCACCACTGTCAGCTCTCCATAACTACCAACTAAACCAATCCTTTCCTCCTTCCACTTGTGGGTGTTGAGGATTTTTGTCCCAGCAACAAAAAAGTAATGAAGACAACCAACAAAGGTTTTACAGTAAGTTAGGAGGCACTTCTATTCTGAACAACTGCCTGAATCATAAAACTGCCCCTAAAACAATCACATATCAACCTAACATTTTTAGTAATAGATTTGTTACTTCTACTTTAACAAACTTTACTGACTGGTTTTGAATTAGAATCACCTGAATCGTAGTTAGCAATGTGTGTTTTTGCTATTGTGTCTTTTATTAGAATTTAAATCCTTTCGAAGTATAAGACCCTGGGAAATGTGTTTAGAAAAAGTAACAGTAATTTGTATCCTAAATCTCTATAGCAATGTCTCACTTGTACACACACACGCCTATCCATGCTCATTTCAGCTTTGCTTGATCAAACTAAGCCCTCATTTAACTCTCAGCCTTCTAGAGAATATTAAAAATGACTCATTTTTTCTTCTCCTGAGTAATTTTGCTTGTGAAGTTTCTGTAAGTTGTTTTCAACTATCCAACAGATATTCGTTGCTTACAATGTTCTCCAGACACAGCATACAGCAAGAGACACATGGAAAACACCTGCCTGCGTGGTGTTTAGACTCTGGTGCCAGGAGACAGACCGAAAATGAAATAAGTAGGGGCCATTTATAGTAACAGTGTGCACCAGAGAATAGAGAAGCTACACATAGAACTGCACTGAGGCGACCGAGAGAGCTAGGAAACGCAGGTTGAAATAGGCTGTGATATGAAACCGGGGTGGGGGGGCCGGAGGAGCGGCTCAGCAGTTAAAGCACTACGGAGTTCGATCCCCCAGCACCACACAAGCCGGGCGTGGTGGCACATGCCTATAATCCCAGCACTTGGGAGGCTGAGGAAGGAGGATTGCCCTGAGTCCAAGGCCAGCCTGGGATATATAGTGAATTCAGGACCAGCCGGGGCTGCAGAGCGAGACCGTGTCTCAAAAATAAATAAATAAATATATTTTAAAAAAATAAATTGGGTGCTACTACCAGGAAACCACGAACTTTTGCAAAGAGACCTAGAAGTACTTAGCCACGGAGGTACAGGAAGGGCAAGGGATGTGTTCTACACTTTGGCCGAGAATATCTTCAGTGGTGACAGAGAAATCTTGACCAGTTCACTGCAAGTGAACACTCGGGTCATGAAGAGTAGACTGACAAGAAACAGGGCCTGATGATTTGCACTTCTCCTTGTGAACAGGCTGGTGTACATGCACTCCTGAAGGGGGGTACAAAATGGAACAAAAACAACAGCAACAACAAAACCAAACAAACCTCATCAGGCATCCTTTGAGAACTGTGAGCACAAGAAGGTGACCAGCAGACAGGCAGGCTGCAATACCTCAAAAAGGTGCAGGTAGCACCCCAAGTCCCACCAAAGGGTAGAACCTGAATGGCTACCAAGCGTGCTGCCGGAACATGGAATGAAGAAATTATTAGCAAAGAAATGACCAGATCTCATCCAGATCTGTGCTCAGTAAAAGGAGCAGGATGGATAAAGGCAGCTCCCTGAGCTAAGGACAGCAGAGGGAGGAGAACCGTCCTCCTCTGCCAGGCAGCCATGGACAGCTGGTTGTAGTTCCAGAAGCCAGACTCAGAGAGACTTTTCATTGTAGGCTTGAAGCCCCACTGAGTGGAAAGAGGAGAGAGAGAGCTCTGTGAGCTACAGGCAGACCTATCTTCCTCCTGCAGATGTAAATAGGGCCCAGCCCAGGAGCTTGGCATATCAAGAGAACATATGGTACTTTGGTTTTCAAATGCCTGAGCTTTGACCACATGCTGAGCAGCTGGGCTTCAAATTAACTCAGCGGGAGCTGGTTCAGAAGCTTAGACACTGGCCTCTGTGTACTTAATACTATGTATGTCCTAAGAAAAGACACCCCGAAGTCTAAACCAAGCAACAACTGCTCTGAGGACTTAAGATATGTCACAAGCCTCCACAGTTTCCCTAGTTGTGAATTTGTACTTTTTCGCAATTCCTATTATTTTTCAACTTGATTATTATGTCCTAAATGCACCTTTCTACTCTACCAAGTTACCTGCGTTTGAGACCACCTAAGACATTCCTCACTGTTATTAAATAATTAATCATGGAATGGTGACTTAGAGCATGTCCCTTCTTCTAAAATATGAGCTTTATTAAAAGGTAAGAAACAGGCTTGTTGGTCTTATTGTTCATCTTTTCCAGCACCTCACCTAGTTGCCCAGATAAAGGAAGCAGCTACCATATTATTGACTCATTCTTCAAATAAGTCAATAATAACATTGAGAAAACACGGGGGCGGGGGGATGACACACATATCATCCTGTATTTTAGGGGATGGGTATGACAAAGATAGGACAAAAAGAGAAACAAATGAAGATGTAGTAAAGCAGTTTCTTAACAGACAAAATTATCAACGGTCTCTTATCTGTTGGAGATTACGTTCCAAAGACCCTCTGAAACACCAGATAGTATGAAGCCTTATCTGTACTGTTTTCTTTTATACATCCCTAGCTATAATAAAGTTCGAGTTAGAACTTGAACACAATAAGAGATTAACAACAATAACCAATAATCAAAAAAGCAATCCTGTAAAAAAATGTGGTCTCTCCCTCTCTCACTCACCTTTAAAGAAAACATTTTAGGGAAATGGCTTCTCTTTGAATTACCTGAATCCTGCCTGACTCCTCTTGTGACTGGGACCATTGTTAACTAAAGTAAGAGCCGAGTAAGAAGAGGCACTGGGTAGCAGGGTGGGAGTCTGCTAACTGTGATGGCTAGTAAGGGACCAGAGACAGCACGGACAAAGCTGGGGTAGAAATGATTCCTGTCCCTAGTGGGAGAGGTGGGGTGGCTTCAGACCACTGCAACCCACTTGGAATGGCACACAATTTAAAACACATTACACTTTTATTTCTAGAAATTTCCATTTCATGCTTCTGGTCTTCAGTTGGCCACAGGGAACTGAAGCCACGGGACATAACACCAAGGATAAGTGGGGACCACCGCCCTCTGACTCCATAGATGCAGAAAACAAGTACTGGTTTCAAATACTTTAAAACCTCTTGGATTTACAAAGGGACAAACAGTTACCTGAAAAACAGTATCTGTATTTTTATTCTAAAAATTCTAACCTGTAAAACATAGTAGTTAACAGACAGTGTAAGAAGGTTAGTATACAATACATGCAAAGTACTTCTAATCAAAACCTAGCATATGGTAAATGCAGGATAAATTGACTATTGTTGTTAATATTGTATTATTTAATACTTTTACCAAATCCCGGCTACCATTTAACTACTTAGATATTCCAAAACAAATTCAATGTGTACTTTCCACGACAAAAATCCCTGGGACCTGAAGACTCTGCTCTCCTGTTAATTAGCTCTTGATGTGTCTCCGGCCACTTGCTAACTATTTTGATTTACAAGAGTTTCAGTATCGTAAATTACTGCCACTGCTTTATAGACAAGTAAAAAAGTTATGGTCTCTGGGGGATTATGCAATGAATGCAATCTATTCTGCTTTTAATTACCAAATTCATGCAATTATACCTTTGAAACTTGTCTGAAGGTCAATTAATTTTAAAATGAAGTGATTATCAAATTATACCAGTGAAAGAAAATTCAGCCTAGGTACCAGGTATTTAAAAAATGATAAAATTACATGAATCTTCGAAATACAGTTCCTACATATTCAGACTGCTTGCCTCTAACATTTGAAGATGTCGTAGTGGTTTTTTGACTGTAGAGAGTCAAGGGACGATTGACAAGGTTTGGCACATAATAGGTGTGCAATAAGTATTGATGAATTTAAGGAATGACTATTTTTTTGAGACAGAGCCTCACTCCATAGCCCGGGCTGGCCCTGAACTCACTCTGTAGCCCAGGCTAGCCTTGGACTCACGGCTCCCTAGTGCTAGGATTACAGGTTTTAAATGAACGACTCAACCAATGTTATTTCCCACAGGATGAACTCAGGAGCTCATCAATCAACTGGGATTTATCACTACCAACATGTTACTATTCAAATACCATAAAAACTGAGAAGAAAAACATGGGGCAGATATACACAAAGAACTGATCCTAGAAAATCTGATTTTTAAAAATTCTTGTGCTTTTAAAAGGGAAACCAGAAAGTTTATTTCCTACGTACAACTAAATCCGCCCTCCTGACGCCCTCACCTGCACCCATTCACCAGCTTCGGGCTGCTTGGGCCTCTCTGCCCGTGTTACACAGCACTGTCAGCACTGGGCACGGTGAAAGTAATCATGAGAGTAACAAACTCACGTGGGGAACAGGGAAAATGGCTACTTAAATTCTATTGGATAAAACACATTTCTATTTGCTACAGATAGACACACACCATGGAAAACAAGCAGCTCATGCCCTCTCCCTGTCCTGGGGAAAGTGGGACTGCAGGTTTGATGGAGCAACACAATGGGCCCGGGCCACACGGCTGCAGTCATCCCCCTGCTGGGCTGCCACACTCCGCAGTCAGAGGCAGGGACATCCCAGAACTCCGCAGCGCTCTCCTCCCGCCCTGACTGCGCCCTGGAGGACTAAGAATCAGGGGAGGAGTCTCCAAGCAGGGCAGACAGAAGGGATGATGGCATCGCAGCTTTGTTCCCTGCCGCTGCAATCTCCTTCTACCAGGTGACAGCGGTGTCCTGCCTGTGCCCAGGACGGACTGTAGAGCCTCCAGCTGAACGCCCATGCTTTGCATCAGAATCTTGTCCCGCTGACTGCTTCAGGTGTGGTGAAAATTACCAGGCTTACACTTCTCCTATGACCTTAGTTTTTCTGTTGCTGGGACAAACAGTGGGCACAGATGGCTTAAATAAGGAAGGGATTTTCAGCTCACGGCTTCAGAGGCTGCAGTCCATGGCTGCTTGGCACCAAGGCAGAAGCAGGATGGCAGAAGGGCGAGGTCAACTTATGGCATTTAGGGATCAGAGAACAAGGGACTGGCCTAGAGAGGAAGGGGCCACACACAGCCAGGTATGGTCTCCAAGTTTGTGCACACGTGACCCACTCTGACACATCCAGAAGTTTCCTTTCCTAAGCTATCTCTCAAGCCAACCACGTTGACAATCAAGATCAGCTTCGACGGATCTGCTGTTGACCTTGAGCTAGAATTTGATCACTGGATCCAAAACTTGCCTCCCATGTCAATACCCCTGCTGAGCTCCCAAGGTGGCTGAAGACAGAGATGTCAACACATGGTTGTCACTGCCTTCCAAGGACTCGGAGGTGCCACTGGCACCCCCCCCCCCCCCCCCCCCTTCCTCCAACCTCACCTCAGGATCTACAACCAGGACTACTGGCTGTGTGCATGTGGAGATAATACGTACTAAGAAACATCACACATGGAAAATTCTCTCTCCTATTTTGAAATCAGGCCAGGTTTTAATGTTCCCATATAGAAACTTGAAAGAATGTAGGAATGCAGAGAAAATGATATGAATTCTTATTTCCTCTTTCCATACGTTTCCTCTCATACTGCTGGCCTCAGGTGCCTCGCTGTGCTGTCCTACCACCTGTGGGAAGACCTATGCATCACTTGCTGTCCAACCTTTCCTACTCACACACTCACCTGCTCATATAATTCTTTATCTGTGACCATCTTTTCCAGATGATGCGTTCCACTCACTGAGCTGGTCTTGTTAATGTGTTTGCTCTAATAATACTGGACAGGCCATGGCTAATCATATGACAGACAGAAACAGATAAGTCTATGAGAACGTTAAAGGTATCATGGCATGAAATTACCTTCATGATTTTACTCAGGGCTGTTTGTGGCACACTGTTACAATACGAGTCTGTTTCTTGCTGTGTTTTGTTTGTGATGTTGGGAAAGAAAGAATTAGAAGAAAAATATGTCTTCTAGGGCTGAGCAGTCATAACGGAGATGTGAGATAGGAAGAAAGGCAGAAAGCTGGCACATAACTGGAATCGACCCCACAAAACAATCACTCAAAACCACACCAGCTTGTGTTGCCCACCAGGTACAGAGCCGCAACTAAAAGACACAAAAAATAACTAAATGTTTTCTGCTTAAAAAAAATTTCTCACCAAGAGAAAGTGACATTAACAAAAAAAAAAAAAATGCTCCATCATCGACAGACATAGCCAATGGTGCAAACACTTCCCAAAATTCTATTTGAGAAGTCCCTAAAGCATTCCTTTATTACTTCATCTTTGCTTTTGTGTTTCCCAGGCTGCCTAGACTTCACAGCCCTTCTACTTTAGCCTCCTGAATCCTGGGGGTATAACACGTGCTCGCATACCTGGCATGGTTGCACAATTCCCAATTTGAAGGAAATTTCAATGCATTTCCACTTCTTGATATAACCATGTTTACCATGACTTTATAAATAAGAATTATTAAGATGCAAGCAAGTGAAGCATGAAATTGTGTAGTATGAAAGCCAGCAGGATATCTGAAAATCATAACATGATACTAAAACCAAAGCACAACTCAAGTGCAAGCTTGAGGAACACATGGAGCTCATCCTCCAAGTTAGTCTTCCTATGCACTGTGGGTTCACTTTCTGTGAGCGACAGGACCAGTCAGGGGCAAACACAGCAGTGAACACACAAAGGCTCAGTGAGAAGGCAAGAGATCAGGAGATCTATGGCATGCCACAGGGACTACAGGTAGTTAACTGCCCTGCATAAGTTTAGGTTTTCGTTGTACCATCTCTGGAAGAGTAAGGAACGGCAACAGTTCTTACACAGCCCTTCATACATTTTTGGTGCCGTTTTATGTGATGAGGACGTTGCCTTGAATCATTTCCTTCCCCCTTTTCTAATTTAAAACTTCCAGTGATTATCTATTCATACTAAGAACGTGAACATGAAAAAACCCAAGAAGAGGACTGTCTAGTTTGGGGAAAACAATCAGATAAAACTAATATCTGAGACAAGCTTTACAAGAGAAACATTTTATAACCACAAGGAAGATCCGTGCAGGGGAATTTTAAACCGTGGAGGTGGTCACCACAGAATGATCTGGAAAGAAAGACGCATTTCAATTGCATCCCGAGGATCCTGATAAAAACCACCAAGGATGAAGGGAGGGAGTGATACTCTTTATAGGGCTCAAATCTACTTGGGGTTGCTCGGAACCCATTGTTCCCAAGGACACTATCATAGTGAGGATGAGGAAACACTGGTAAGAGATGAGACCCACCACCCAGGTCACGAAATCTCCAGGTGATTTGCACACATTAGTCAACGACATCTGAATTTTAGAAATGGAACTCAGTAGCCATTGGCAGAAACTTCAGCATTCCCCCCCTCCACCCCCCGCCACTCTCCTGTCTACAAAAATCCTCTTGGGTCCTACATTCTGTGACCAAGTCCACCCACTACTTCCAGGTCTCAGCCCTTCCACTCCCATAGTAATCTCAATCTTTTGTGTCCTCGCCTTTTATCCTCCAACATTGTCTTCAACATTGTCTTGGTTATTAGCACTTCCTAGTGGGAATTTAATCATCAAATGTTAATTAAATCCCAGAAGAATAACTTTCAAAAATATTACAGAAACACAGTAGAAGGTTGTAGGGGCATTTCCCCTGTAAACACAGCATACTTTGAAAGGAGGCAATTACGTGAAACACAGAGAGAGATATATAGTATAATTGCTCATATCTGCACTGTTCTTCCTCCCACTATGTTTATAGCTGCTTACGTCATTTCAGCTGGTGGGCTAAGGGAAGCGACCACAGCATCTCCCAAGGTGGAAGAAGGTCCACGTCAGATGAGGCCCCTTTGACCTTCTGGAGGCAATCACGTTGAACAGAGGAACTGGGCCTACTTTTTAAAGAGCTTGTATTTTGAAATATATGTGCCTTATGGATGTGATGAGTACATTGTCTTATCTCTGTCTCAAGAGTTGTAATTCTCGTGTTCTCTGGAACACACCCCCACAGCACATAATGAGTCTCTCCTTAGCCAAAGCAGTAGCAAAACAGAGTAGGAGGCAAAAGCAGAGAGCCAAAGGGAGACAGAAACAGCCAGTGTGGAACCGCCTGAACAACATGGCCAAGCCCCAACCCCCACCCCAGGGGCTCTCCTACAAACACCACCAAGAACTCATCGAAATTGCCTCTTGCTCTCATTTATAATGAACTGAACTTGCTCTTTCAAGCTTCAAAGAACATCTATGGTGGAAACAATTATACAATTTTAAGCACGTATGCACACACACACACGCACGCACGCACGCACACGAATGCATACAAATACCACTGCAAACAGAAAAGTCCTAGGTCCCTAAAAGATGAGTCACTTTTGTTTGAGACATGTAAAGGAAGTGGAAAATCACCCAAAGACAAATGTTACTCTTGTATCCACAGTGTATTATGAAATCTAATGAAGCTTCTTCCAGGACTAACATCAAAATACCCTTCAAAGGTAACTTCAGAAATTCAGGATAAAAACATATTTTTGGATGAATCATAGCAGTTGTTCTTTCAAAAAATTATTAATTTTGTCATTATTCATAAAGGGAAATTATTTTTCAGAGAACCGTCATCAGTCTGCCCTTTCCTCACCAGTTAGACTAAGAGTGAGGTAGTCAAATATAGACAATAGAAACAATCAATAACACTTTTCAGAATCCAGACGAGAAGTGCCTCATTATTCGTCAGCACTTACTGTTTTCTCTAAACTTATAAAAACATGAGATTAATGGATAATAAGCTGGTGGAAGTAATTTGCAGAGGATCAATCTGTTTTGCTCATAAGAGGCAATATGTAATTACAAGCACCGTGACAGGTGGTTATTGTCATTTACCCCTCTGTGGGGTCACGTTCATGGCTGGAAGCACTCGACTGTTGACGAGGAGAGGTAACTACAGAAAATCACTCAGCAGCTTCGAGCCTAAACGTGGAGGCACTTTGTCATTTATCTTCTAACTATCATGGAAAACAGGACAGCTCTTCTAACCTGGGAAGCTCAGCTCTAGCAATTTCTAGTTTCCAAGTGACCCCATCCCATAGACTACATTGACTTTAAAACTCTAGGGCCACGACTGATTTCCAAACTTAAAAAATATCCACACAAGTTTCAAAATCACCTTCTAGAAGGCCTGAAGCAGACCCATAGGCCATCTGGGAAATGTATCAATTTGGTTCAATATAGAAAATAAGAATTTAGACACCATCATGAAAACTTGCCACGCTATCTCAGCACATTCGTTGATTCTAGATCCTATGCAATGCGACGAAGAGGTAGGCGTGAATTTCACAGAAAGTATGAAGTAATTTTTGCAAGTATTGTCTTTATGCTTGAAGCCCCACAGTGTTTTGAGCAAAAACAACAAAGCTGGAAGCACTATAGGTCTTGATTTTCAGAGCTGCATACTAGAGCACGGGCGTACACACACACACGAAACCAGAACCAGAATCAACTATTTCATCAGGTTATCTCAGAAAGGAGCCACATGCTTGCTGCCAGTGGCCTTTAACAGCGTTGCCCAGAGCAGATGCTGGAGAATTCACCGCCTCTTCAATAAATGGTGCTGGCAAAAGGTGGTTGGTTGTCCACATGTAAAAGGACCCTGATTTCATACAAAATTTAGATACAAAATTCTACCCTAGCTGAATTACAGAGTTAAATATAAGACTGAAAACTGTAAAACTACTTGAACAAAACAGGGAGAAAGTTTCAGGACATCGGTGTGGCCATTTTTTTTATGATTATTCAAAAGTACAGGCAAAAATAGACAAATGAGATTCCATCAAGCAAACAGCCCTCTCTACAGTATAGGAATTAAGAGTAGAAAAGCAGCCCACAGGAGCAGAACGAAAACATCACGTGCACGTGACACAGCTGGGAAGGGGTTGAAATCAAGACACATAAAGGTCTCAACTCAATGGCAATACACACACACACACACACACACACACACACACACACACACACACACACACAATTACAAAGTAAGTAATGATCTTTAAGAGAAAATTCTCAAAAGAAGACATATGAGCGGCCGGCAGGGTAGTAGACACACAGGATGATGACTCAGCAACCATCAAGGCAATGCACACAACCACGGTGACATGTCACCTCACACAGCAGAACGGCCGCTGTCACTGAGACAAAGGACAAGCACTGCCGCAGGCGTGGGGAAGTGGGAGATCTCTGCACACGGTCAGCGGGATTGTGAGCTAGTATACCACCTGTGGAAGAGAGCGTGGCAGCCCCTCAAACACAGAAGCACAAAACTGGAACTGCTACGTGACCTAGAAATCCTGTGTCTGAGTATCCCAAGGCTGAACTCGGTATGCTGAAGAGTTCCACGCACACCGTGTTCCCTGCGACAACAGGCAGGATGTGAAATCAACCGCAGTATCACTCCAGGGCAGAACGAAAAGAGAAAACTGGTCAACCCAGACTACGGAAGAGTACTGGGGTCATAAGAACAGCTTTTTCTCACTCGTAGCAAGACAGATGAGCTTGGAGTACACTGCGCGAAGTGACAAAGGTCAACTACAGAAAAACAAATTATGTACGTACTCATATGTGGAACCTAAAACGTCGAACTCAGAAAAGCACAGAGCACAGTGGTAGGTACCAAAGGCTCAGGGCAGGGATGCCGATGGATGGGGAAAAATAAGTTTTGAAAATTAAAGTGCATTTTGTGGTGACCATAGTTAATAACACACTATATATTTCAAAATTATCAAAATAATAAACTAAGTATTCTCAGTCCAAAAAAGAAAAGCATATGAAATAATAGGAATGTTAATTAGATTGAGTTAATCATTCTACAATATATCACATCACACCCTGAACTCCACAAATACATACAACTATAATGTGCAAAAAATTAAGAAAAATTGTATCATATGCCTAATATTTTCTACTTTATAAAGTTTTAAGTAATGAAGCGCTTCTAGATTCTGAAATTTTAAAAATTACTTTTAAGAGGATTAAAAATAATGGTGGATCATGCTTTAGCCTTTTAGAACAGCAAATATTTCTACGTGACTATATGAACTTGTACTTCAATAAAAAACATACAACAAAATCCACCAACTACTTATGCGCACTTTAACTGGTAAAATTCCTCTGCCCTGTATAAACGCCACTCTCTCCAGGATAGGGTCTGCACTTCAGGGAGTTTCCCCATGCCCAGGAGCACTGGGTCCTCTCTCCCCAATCCTGGCTCCTGAAAACCACTGTGGCATTGTTACTGTACTTCTCTCCCTTCCAGAATTTCATCCCAATGGGATTAGGACAGAATGCAAAATGCTGTTTGGCTTTCAAGCTGACTTAATGCACCACCTCAAATACACCACGACAGCATAAGAATTATTTCGAGTTGAAGGAATTTCAGTTCCTGAACTCCCTTGTCTGAAAGCAGATTGCAGTGAGTCCAAGGCCAGCCTGGGTTCCACCGTGAGTTCAGGACCAGCCTGGGCTACACAGTGAGACCCTGCCTCAAAATAAAATAAAATAAAATAAAATAAATATATAAAAGTAGAAACTCTCGAAAGAGCTGAATTGTTGTAAATCCCCTACATCAGAGCAACTCTCCCAAGAAGTACACTCTCGGGCATCATCACAAGACTATCATTTCGTTTACCAATGTTCCTCAAGGCTTCTTCCCTTTTCAAATTCATTTTCTCTTCAATACATGTGCCTCTCTCGGCTCCTCCTCCTCCTAAGTATAGACCCATCGCTCAGACTCATCACGGAGTCTCCTAGATCCATGTGTCATCAGAAAACACAGTCCGAGATCCCAATGGATGCTGAAAATTATGGTACAGAACTCCACCTATATGTTTTTGCTAGACATGATTAGGTACAGTAAGAAATTAGCATTAACTAAAAAAATTGTAACAATACACTATCATAAAAATTAGGTGAATTTGATCTTTTTTTTGAAAGCGTCTTTTTAGGGCTGTATTTATCCTTGTTAAGACAGGGTAAGATAGCATAGGTACCAGCTTGTTTACCTGTTTATCAGATAGTGAACTTCTGAGGGTGTTTCCTGTTGTTGATTATTTTAAATTGAGATTCTAAGAACATCCAAACACAACTCTTCGTGCAAACTCTGGCCTTCATTCCCTTGGAGCATTGGGATTGCTGGGCTACATGATGTCAACTCCCGGGTTCAGAAATCAAAACCCTTTTCCAAAGAAGCTTTATCAGTGTACATTTCTCCCAAGAATGCATGGAACTTCTAGCATCTACAGTCAGCCTTCTTCATTTCAGCCATCCCAGAGGGTGTGAAGTGGTGTCACATGCCTGTTTTAATCAGCATTTCTGTAACTAATAATTGTCAGCATCTGTTTGTACATTGAGTTGCCATCCATGTATAATCGACTATTATCTTTAAAAATGTGCCTATATTTTAAGAAATCAACTGATGATTGAGTTGTAAGAGTTCTTACACATACTAGATGTTCGCTGTCGTATTATTATTCTTTTTTTAGATAGGGTCTCGCTCTGTAGCCCAGGCCAGTCTTGAGCTCACTATGGAGCCCAGGCTAGACGTGGACTCATGGCAATCCTTCTGTCTCAGCCTCCCGAGTGCTGGGATTACAGGCTTGCACCACCACGCTTGGTTTTATGTGGTGCTGGGAATTGAACTCGGGGCCTCGTGCTTGGCAAGTGCCTTAACCACTGTGCCATTCCTCCAGCTCCTCACTGTCATGTTTTATAAACATATTCTTTCAGTCTGTGACCTGTCTTTTAATTTCTAAGCTGAATACTGCAATGATCAAAGAGTTTGATTTTTTTTGCAATCCACTTTATCAATTTTTGTGTGTTCTCTGCCTCATCCAAAGTCATAAACATATTCCTTTTTCTTTCAAATTGCATAGTTTATGGTTCCCTATAGAGCTTGTAGATCTACAACCTTATTTGAATTTGCTTTATGATGTAAGATGACATCTGAAGTTCGTTTTTCATATAGAATTCCAATTGTTCCAGTATGCACTGTGGAAAACAGAAAACTAGCATTTCTATATGGCACTACTTTGGTTCCTTTGTCAAAAACAAATGACCATATTTATGGCTTTTGTATTTTCTTTCACTGACATGTGTAAGTCTGATTTCAGTATCACCATTTTGACTAAAATAGCATTATAGTTAAGATTTGAGATAACATAGTGTTAGTTTTCAAACTTTGTTTTCTTCTTAAAAATTGACTCACCTATTCTTGTTTTCACAGAGTGTCTTACAGGCTTTTTAGTCAATATACAAAAATATAATTGCAGGATTTTTTCACACTGAAACTACTGTTCCCTTTGAAATGTTAGAAATATTAAGTTGCTTAATCTATGAAAAGGAGTATCTATTATTTAGTTTTTAAATTTTCTTTCACAATTTTATAGTATTCTATCTAATCTATAGATAACATTAAATTTGTTCCTACACTAAGTTACTCAGTTTCAAATTTTAATTTCAAATTCTTTATTATTAGTATAAAGAAAGCAACGTTCATGAGAGGTATTAAGTTGTAGCTTTTGTTTTCCGTCATATCTTAAGGTTTGGCAGCAGGAAAATGCTGGTTTCATAAACAAGTTTGGAAGTATTAACTGTTCTGGAAGGGTGCCTATCCTACTATAAACTTTCTTTCTTTTATTTCCTTTTCTTTTTTCTTCTTTTTTTGCCTAAGAATCCGGTCAAAGTAATCAGTGAAGCTACTTGGGTTGGCATTTCCTAGGTAGGTTTTAAAAAATAAATTCAAATCTTTAGCCGACATTGGACCTCTCAGCATTCACTAATTTCTTCTTAAAAGAGCTTTGACAGTTTGCATTTTTCAAGGAAATTTTCCATTTGATTTTAGTTGTCAAAGTTACTGGCTTAAAGATGCTCATAGCATTCTCTATTATTTTTATTTCTATGAAATCTGTAGTGATAGCCATGGAACTTTTATGATATTAACTTGTTTCTTTTCCTAGCACATTAGATAAAGATTTATCAATGTTATTCATCTTTCCCAAGAACTGCCTTAAGGTTGTATTTATTTTCCTTACTTCCTTTTCATTTTTATTTCACTTCATTCTTTTTTGTATTTATTATTTCCTTGTTTGTTAGCCTCATACTATCTAATCTCTATAGGTAGAATTTCAGATGATTGATATGATAGTTTTCTTCCTAACATAGGCGTTTAATTAACAATCTTCTAACGGTTGCTTAGCTGCATCTTACCACCTTGGTCGGCAATGCTTTCATTTTCAATCATCTGTCCATCTATTTCTTGTGATTTCTTCTTTGGGATATGGTTTACCTATAAATGTATAGTTTAATCTCCAAGTAGGTGCCAAATTTCAAGTACCCTTCTATTACCGGTCTGCAGACAAACGCCTTTGTGGTGTGAGACCATGCTTTCTACGCATTCATTCTTCTTTGATCCACTAAGACATGGCCTCCTGAGAGATGTCCTGGCTGTGTAGTCTCTGGTGTCTGGAGAAGTAATCCAGTACACCACCTCAGCTCATAGTTTTGTCCACATCTTGCACCTCCCTTACCAGTTTTCCCTCCCTCCTCTATCTGTTCCTGGACATTAAGACCTGAAACACACGGCTGTAGCTGCTGACTTATTTCTATCTCCTTGCGGTTCTAGTGAGTCTCGCTTCTTGTGATGTCAGGCTCAGCCATTAGGCGCAGACACATCTATTTCACCATTACACTCCCTTAATGACTCGACCTCTACCATCATGACCTTTACCATCATGAGAATCTCTGTATCCCCTGGTGTTATCCTTTGTCTTAAGACCTCCTTTGTTTGACATCGACAAAGCCACTCTAGCTTTCTTTTTATTAAGGCTTGTGTGTTGCACTGATTTACATCTCCTTAGTAGTCACACTGTACCTGTCCTATGACTGGATTTTCTCCGCTTCTCCATGCCCACAGCCTCACACACTACAACATACTTAGTGGCTCAGGACAGGTGCTTTATCCATCAATCACAGCCTCAAAGAATATCCAAAACTCATTTATTTTTTCTGTATCCATAGCATGAACCCAAAAATGGCCAAGCTATTCACTACAGAGCCTTTCACCTCTCACTAGTGCTGCTCCTTTCCACTCCCTCCTTCACTGGCCCAAGGGCAGTCCTTCACGTGAATTCCACAGTCATCCTGCTTTATACCTTCCAAGCTCTTCCCGGTGCTGTCAGAGTGACACACAGAGGCTCCGCAGTGACCGTGGAGCTGGGGGTCCTTGTGTGACTGGACCAGTAACTGCCCCTCTAAACCCGACCCCCCATGTGGACCACTAGGCCCTGCTTCCCCATGGTCTTTCTCCCTTTTCCATTCCTCTATCTCTCCTCCTCTTTCCTTGAGATCTCCTGGTCTTTCTGTTTCTTGGTTCTGTTAAACTCTCTCTCTTCTAGGGCCCCGGCTGTTGCCTCTACCTGGCCCAAACTCACCACACAGGACCAAGCATACAAACACGCTCTCTTCGCTTATGCAACCTTTTAACAACTGCTTGTTCAACACATATGACAGCCAGACCCTCAGCATCATGTCACGGGTGACATGATAAACCTGAAGCCATTTGGTTCTTGCTCTTAGAAGGATATAATTCAGCAGGGAAGAGGAGAAATCGCCCTATGAAGGTATAAGTACTAACTGAATTTCTAAAAGAAACTGAGCCCAGCTCTCCGAAAAGCCATAGTAACACTAAAACTGCCTAAAGTTATATATAAGAGTTGGTTGGTAAAGGATTCCTTGACTACGATCTAAAGGGGTAGTAGTTGATCAGCACATTGGGAATTTGGTGGAGAGAAAGCACACTAATTGAAATTTTAGTTCATATACATGTACATGTACTATCAACAGGGTAAGTTATGACAACTTTGATTAGACATTTCATGATTAGTAATTAGTTATGACGACTCTCAATTTGGCATAATCTTGTCATATATCTCAAAGTAAAATTATAGGCTTATTATTTTAATAGAGAGGAGCAGAAGTTTTTCCCTGTGAGAAGAGCTAAGAAAAGTATAATAGCAAAAATATATATATATACACACACACACATAATTTCAAATTTCTAGCTGGCAAATATAAAGACACATTTTAACATCTACAGAGATTATCTTAGAAAAAACAAATTCTTCTCACTTCTAAAATTGCATTTCCCAAGCTTCATCCAAATACAGCAATAGAATTTACCTTTTCTTTTGATGTGGGCTTCAAACTAGAGGCAGATTCAACCAAAACTAAACAAACAAACAAACAAACAAAAAACAAAAAACAAAAAAAAGGTTGAGAGAGATGTGAACACTTCACTTTTCTTTCTGGGGCTGTCACCACAGACACCCTGGATTGGAGGTAGAGCCAGAAATCAAGCAGGAGTATGGCATTAAGTGACATAGTCCACCAAACTCACAAGAAAGTGAGAGATTTTACACTGAAGCCCCTTCTCCTCTTGGTTTCTCAGCTGTGATGAAATGCATTCCTCTTTTATAATGTTATTTTCTGCTTACCCACATTCTAGTTACTTTTTAAAACTGAGCTTAAAACTCTAAGCCATTCCTCTTTAATTTCTTCCATCTGCATAAAGGTTTATCCCTCAGCAGATACTGATCATCTAGACTTGGTGATATTTACCCACACATTACCATTCTGTCTTCCTATAACCATGTTCCAAATGGCTTACTTTGAACTCCTGTCCCAGTTAACCCTTGTTTCTTAAGCAACCCCAACATCAGGGGCTGGCTACAAGAAGAACTCATGTAGCTCATGATTCTGCTGAGGTGTGTGTCTGGTCTGGGCTGGGTTCTGCTGTCCTCGGCTGGCTTAGCTCACTCACTGGATGTGAGTCGGATGCAAGCCAGGAGCTGCGGGTCGCAGATGGCCTCGTTGACAGGCTTGGCAGGTGGCTGGTGATTGGGTCACGTACACATTGTCATCAAGCCGGCGAGCTTGCTTTCCTTGTGAATACTGGGCATTGGAAGAATCAAGAGAGCAAGTTCCATGGTGCCAGCACTGTTCGTGACAATGGTGGCATCATTTCTGTGAGTGTCCCATTGGCCACGGCAACCACTTTTAGAGATCTGTAACATTACTATCAGTACGGAAAGAGAAAGAAAACCTGTGACCATTTGTACAATTGGCCATATCCTTAGATGGAAGGGAAAGAGGAACCAAAAACCAAGAAGTATTTCCTGCGACTCTCCACATATGTGTCTCCAATGTATGCAGGGCACACAGAAATACATTTCTAACTTTATGCATCAATGAGTGAATAGGTGAATGAAATATCCCGACTCCTGTTCTTTTCATGTCTTGATGTCTCTGGCAACGTCAGTGTCCACTGATTGGTGGTGGCAATGGAACATGATCTGCATACAAGTTGATCAAAAAAATGGGATAACTTAAGGTCCTTTTTGGACACCATGAAACCCGGAGGGACTGTGAGTTTCCTGAGCTGCCTCCTTCCATTCCATGTGTAGAGGCCTCTCCCTGTTGCTACGGCAAACTGGACTCCCACAACTCTGAGGGTGGCAGGAGGATTCTTGACTTCAATGGCAGGAGGGTTTGTAACAAGTTCCTAGTCTGAGTTAGTGCTGATGCAGGCATCTTCAGCAGCCTTGTGGGTTACAAACGAGGTTACAGCGAGGGATCAACTGTTATGGAACACAAAAGGGCACAAGGTAGAGGTTTCCTCTTTTTGGGGGGCAGAGGGAAGAAAGAGGTTTGAAACAAAAAAAATTAGTTTCTTCATTCACTAACACTATCTTTGTCTGGATCTCATCTTAAATTTATTTCAGAGAGAAGCAACAGATTTCAGTCTCAATTTCACCTACGTTATAGGAAATGTGGCCACAGCAATGCATCCTAGTGACACTCCACATACTTGGGGAGGAACGAAAGAAACAATGAGGAAATCATGAGAAATGCATAGAAGCCCACTAGTGTTTCTACTGGGCCTTGAACAACTGCTGAAATTGAATGTGAATTTACACATCACTTCATGCAGTAGATGTACTGAGACTTTTCTACTATTCAAAACGAAACTGTTGGTTCAAGACTTTTTCTCTTCATTCACTACAAACCAAATGGCTACAGAATAAAACAGTAAGTGAGCAACAGACCACTTAGGCCTCTGTCAATTGGACCTGAATTAGCAGGGTTATACATTCTCTGAAATCCAGACCACTGGGATTGAAACGGGAAGTGCTTTGGTTCCCCTGACACTGGTAAAGGAACCAACATGAGGCAGCAGTGGCTGGAAGGTCCTTCTTCAGAGCAACACATCTACTTCTAGGTCTGTGCACATCATGTCTTAGGCACCTGCTCCTCTGTCTCTATGAGATCCTTCCCCATAAAACCAACCAATTGCAAACCAAAAATACATGAAAAAATCACATTTGTACTAAACATACACATATATCTTCTTGTCATTATTTACTTAATAATGCATTATAAAATTTATATGGTATCTTTAACATGTCAGACATTTTAAGTTATGAGTGGTGATTTGAGATTCAAAGGAGGATGTGTGTGGTTTGTTATATAAATACTATGCCATTTTATATAAAAGAATTGAATGTTCACGAATGCTAGTAACTGAAGGTGATTCTGGAATCAGACCCCCCAAGGAAAGCAAGGGACAATTCTACACCAAACCTAAGAACAGCAAGAAAATTGAACCTAAGTCGAACAACGTTCTGAAATTTTTGGGTAAAATGTACTCCAAAGGAGGCAATTAGCAATTGAAATGCTACGGTGGTTGAAATAGTGCAAACTCCACTGGACTTCTGAATGTACATTTCTATCAGCAGTTTATCACATGTGGATATTTAAAAGTGCATGCTAAATATATGCTATGAGTCATTTCTGGCATTTCTATGATTTAGAAATAAAACTACTGGCCAATTTGCATTGTCATGATAAATCGACTGCCTGATTTATCAAAAAAATGAGCTTTCAGTTTATCATATTAGTGCCAAAATAAACCACAACAGCCGGCCTGACTGTAACTGCTATTAGCATGCTCTGACATGCCTGTCACATGCAGGGGCAGAGACGACCCTCTGCCCCCACTTCCTTCCAGGGACTCTGGCCACACGCTGGCCCAGAAGGGCATATTATGCAGCACACACACCACTCTGCCCGAGCCAGCCCACTTGGCCATGAGGGAACTGCTAACTCAAGCCAAACAGATTCTTATAAAGACCTAACATGGCTCACAGGGACAGACTTGGCTTAGACCCTGCAAGTTACACTCTGGGGCCACTGGGTTGTGGAAGAAGCAAGTATAAAAGAGGTTGGTCTAAAGCCAGAAAGATGAGGTAGATTCACAGAAAGAATGAAAGATTAGAGGTCGATACGCCCTATCTTAGGACAGTATAGCCATCTTTAGGCTGGGGGAGCTCCTGGACACCTAGGTGAAATAGCACTCATATGCCATCACTTTACCAAAAGCTATTAAATCCCCTTTGTCAAAGCCAACAAGAAAGGATCTCAGCTCCTTACAACATCTAATTTTCCCTTGCGTGGGATTGTCAGGTCAACCACTAAGCTGAAGCCTTAGATCCACCCAACTTTACCTTAGATTGCATTTGAATATTAACCTCTGATACGGACATGCACTAAACCAAGGAGCTTAAAAGAAGAAAGCATTTTGAAACGGTTGTTGTAGAAGCTTATTTAATAATTCCTCTCTTAGAATACAAACTTCGTGAGGAGAAGATGTCCTCGAGTGATGTTAACGTTGCGGTCTCTAGAAAGAGCGGAAGTAAAACTGGGAGAAACTGGAAATTTGAGAGGATAAGAGTTGTCTATATTTGCGTTTTTAAACTCTACAGTTCGTTTACTTTAAAAGCCATAAGAACAACATACAAATATATAACATGCTTCACAGAAGATGCTGAACTCTTAACAATTTACATGAATTATACTTTCTAGGGAGTTGCCTTATCAAGAGCTGGTTTTCATAAACTACTGAAAGAAAGCCACTAAGAGTAATCATATACTTGATTGGTGTGTGTATCGCATAGGTATGTGTGTGTACACACACACTCACATGGGAAGAAAGAGCTGTGAATCCTGATGAAAATTAGTAGGCCAAGTAAAGAACACCTAATCGCACACAGAAACCGAGAGTCTCCTCTCGAGTGTCACTGGGAACGCTGCTGGCAGGGTTGGCATATGCAGGTCCAAGCGTTCTTCTTTCTCTAATTGGGACCACCTTCATCTACTTATTTCATACTTCCTTTTCCTTCCAAATTTATTATCTTTATTCGTACCACAAAATCCACTTCAATGCTGTACTTTCAATATTCTTTTCACGACATTCTTTGCAAACTGCCACTCCACGTGCTACTGTCTTGGCATTCTTTTCTACATCTGTGTTTTTGTTTTGTTTTTAGCCTATTCATGGTATTCAAAACACCACCATGCTCAAAAACAGAGTGGAAAACTATGAAACAAAGCACAGTTTCTATCGCCGTGCTGAATTTCTGAACGTAATAAGGATGACGAAAGAAAGCCATGCACACTGCGCTTAGCATCTGCTACAAAATCCTATTCAGTCTCAATTCCTAGCCCATTGGGTATTGTGTGGAATTTCTCACTTATTTCCAAGGTCAAGGGAGAATTTCTTTTAGAGTTATGATGATAAACTATGGGGGGAAATCATGTTTTTTAAGGTTTTTAAAAAGTTAGGCCAGGAAGACTTTTATCACCTAAAATCAACTAAAGTATGATTTTTTTTTTTTGCCAGTGATTCTGATACAGTTCAACATCCACAGAAGTGTTGGGTATCCAGGACATGTCCAAACAATCCTTCTTGAGTGAATAAATCAGCCATAGGACGTATCAGGGGAGGAGAAGTTTAAAAAGTCCGTCTTTTCATTGATTACCACCACGGATGGCTGAATGACCTCGGGCACATGCGGGACTGAGATGCCCCTTCAGTCACTCACGCCCTAAGCATTTAGTGAGGGCTTGTTATTCCCAAGAACTAGCGGTGGGCGCGAGGGTGCCGAGAGGCACAGATCATCAGGGGTTCCCTGTGTCACGGTGGAAGTGTACGCTACTCAGTTCACGTACTTCCCCGTGACGAGACGACACTCAGGACGGAGGGTGAATGGAAAGTGTTGAGTAAACTTAGAGCAGCGAGCTCAGTGTTTCTTAATACACTGACAGCCTCACATGTGATTATGCAAAGAGACTGTTTCCCCTACGTAGTCATCTATGAATTATTTTATAGGTCAACAAGGCACTGATTAAAACATTTAAGGGCCATTTATTAGATGTAAGCAGCCTAAAATTGGCAGTAGAGCTTTAAAATGCCTCGCTGGCTTGTGCATTACAAAATTTCCCTGTAAACAACTCATTATAAATGCTTTACATCAGGTACAGCACTAAGATTAGGTGTCCAACGACGAAGATTGAACAGTCTCTTAACACAGGGAAGATCAATGGCTTTTCAGATATATGTATTAACACCCCATGGTAAATGCAAAGAACCCTAGCGTCTGATGAGACCGTGTTATGAGTTTAATCCCCTGCTTCACGAACTCCCGCATCGACCTAATGAAGTCAGGCCCGAGATCACATCGACTCTTAAAACCTTCCCGCTAATATAAAAACACAGTCCCTACAGAGAAAACTGAGAACTCATTTCAGCTCCGTATTTCCTGATCACACTTCACAGAGACTTCAGTTTCCAATTACGGGACGGAATATGATAATTTTAAGTGACTTTATCTTAACCATGAAAATGATTTCTTCCTTATTTCTTGCTTAGGAGGTGCCTGGCACCCAAACCAGGGAACTCTAAATCTTCAGGACTCAGTAATCCAACTTGGATTTCATGTTTAATAAAAATAAAATTAAATGTTAATATGTGTCATACTCGGATGAGACCAGCCTTGTCAGTGGGATGGGTACCCTGAGGAGGGCGGGAGTCAAAGCCCAGCACAGGAAAGTGGCCATGAGCGAGAGCTCAGGGCTACTACAGAGGGGTGGCTTTGGGGCGCTTTTTTAAAGGCACGAAAAGGTCTAACACCCATTCACTTTTGGACCCTTCTCATTCTGCAAGAAGAGTTTACACGTGGCACCACTGGCCCCAGCACCATTCACAGGGACCTGGTTACAGGAATTTCAGGTTTGCAAATGCTTTGACAAACATCATCTGATTGCCACAACTCAATAACATATTAATGTTTTTAAAAGGGTGGGGAACAAGAAACATCTCAAGTTCGGGAGGCCTAGAAAGTAAGTTGTTTAAAATCATGACTAGTCACTTGATCCACTGACCTTGAGTCTAGCAATCTTTGTCTTGTACAGATTTTATTTTAGGGTACATAAAAATGGCAAAAGGTATTTGTTCCCCACTTTATCCTTCTCTGTTTGACAACTATCCCTACTCCTCCATCATGATGAACGTTCACTGTCAGACTTTTTTCCCCATGTACCTAAGTAGGTAGATCTCTTAGTTAATCTGCCAAGCAATTTGCTGAATATTTTAGTATTACTAGATAATATTGATTTCTATGAGACCATATAAGAAAAATTTACCAGATTATTAATATAAATAAAAGATTCACAATCTTCCTTTGGTCATATTATAAATGTGAACATAAATAAGAGAAACCTGTCAATGACTCTTTTAGCAAGGCCCTAGTATATATAAAATCATTAAAATTATGATAGCATTTAAGCACCTCTCAAAATTTTTACAAAACATAATTTAGTTTCAGACCTGTGTGAAGTTCTGTACACATTCCTCTCAATTTGTGTCCAGAATTCTGAATGACTGTTGTCATCCACAACCTTTCAAAAAAAATGTGCTATGAGGAAAAATACTAGGTTTTTTTTATGAAGTAGAAATAAGATTAAATAAGAAGACAGCCTAGGTATTAATAGTCTATCACATACTTTGGAAAAAAACTTGGGCATTCCAAAGATTTTTGTCTGTGGAAGCTCCCTAACACATCTTAAGTAAACCAATAAAACAAGAAAATTGGATTATCAACGAATGCTATAAAAATCCACACTGAAAAAACGACTCTGTTGACTCAGTGAACGGGCATAATACTTAGTAGACCTGCCATTTTCAGTAGCCACTGGTCATTAACACCAAATGTTCAGTTTCCTTCAGAACAACTCAACGCAGGAGCAGCACCTGGTGAGCTTTCTACTCCTCCCTCACCTCCGTTGGCTCCGCCTCAAGCTCCTCCCACCCTCTACCTGCTCCCCTCTGTAGCCCAGTCCCAAGCCCCTCCCTCCCTCTAGAACAGTAAGGAAGTTCTCACAGGCTATCAAGAAATAGGATCGGGCACTGGAAGAATGGCCCAGTGGTTAAAGTGCTTGCCTACCAAGTGCTAAGTACCCGAGTTTGATTCCTCAGCTCCACCTAAGCTGGGCATGGTGGCGCACGCCTGTAATCCCAGCACTTGGGAGGCTGAGGCAGGAGGATCGCTGGGAGTCCAAGGCCAGCCTGGGCTCCACAGTGCGTTCAGGACCAGCCTGAGCTACAGAGTGAGACCCCATTCCAAAAAAAAAAAAAAAAAAAAAAAAAAAAAAAAAAAAAAAAAAAAAAAAAAAAAAAAAAAAAAAAAAAAAAAAAAAAAAAAAAAAAAAAAAAAAAAAAAAAAAAAAAAAAAAAAAAAAAAAAGAAAGAAAAGAAAAAGGAAATAGGATGATCTATGAGTATTTGAAAATGGTACTTAATATGCATGACATGTTTCTCTTAGACATCAAAAACAAAGATTCAGGGCTGGCGGAATAACACAGAGGTTGGTCAGAGCCCTGGCCTAGCAAGCACAATGCCCTGGGTTCAAATTTCCACAACAACGTAAACTAGGTGTGGTGGCGTACTCCTTAATCCCAGCACTGAGGAGGCTGAAGATTGCTATGAGTCCAAGACCGGCCTAGACTACATAGTGAGGTTAGGACCAGCCTGGGCTATACAGCAAGACCCATCAAAAATAAAAATTAAATTAGATTAAGTTAAATTAAATTTGGTTTTGTTTAAAATAATTCATAGAAGACATTACTGTCAACACAGCCTACAGCTCTGCAGATCAGTACCAGGCCTTAGTATGAGGGGTGGAGTGAAACTACATGGTTTCTTAAAAATCTTGAGTTATTTCAAACCCAGTATGGTGCTGCGCTGGCTATGACCTGAACTAGAGCTGGAAATTGAGGCTGGGTTACGGAACCCGGCTCTCAGTGTTGAAATCCACGGAGATAAAACTGAGCATAGCATTACAAAGGTTAGACAGAGCAGCCAGCGGGGAGCAAAGAGGTCTTCATTAGTATCTTATGACTTTATAGAGTCACACGAGAGTGTCACTAGCTTCAAGTCTTAAATAAGGATGGAGCTGAAAAACTCTCGTATCAAGAATCATCAAGGTGTGAAGTTATTTGAAATGAAAGGTGCATAATTTTGCCTAGAAAGATGATGGCTTGAAACGTAGTTGCCCCTGGAAATAATTCAATAGCATCATGAAATACGATTTTGGCTTAAGTGAAAAATTAAGGGGGCAAAACAATAATGGTGCATCATGCGCCTAACAGCCAATAACCAGGGGCCAAAAGAGGAAAAGGCTCGAATTTCACAGAACAAACACTGACACCAGCAGCTGCAGCAGAAGTAAAGATCTTATTTAAGAAGAGAAATTAGCATACCAACAGGAGCAATATTCATCACAGCTAACACAGCCAGGTACTTCTACGTCATGCCCTGCACATTATTTTATTTAATATCCAGAATAATTCTAATAAATATTCGACCATCCCCATTTCAAACATAAGGGAGATTTTAAAAAGTCAATTTACCCAATATTAAGATGCTAGCAAATAACATATTTCAGATGATAAAATTTAAGAGATGATTATGCTCAGATCACTGAATATGGGTCCAATTAAAAAAACCCAAAATCAATTATTGAGAAAGAGAGTAATGTTTGCCCAACTATGGTTGGCTATGTGCAATGAAGGAACACTCAAAACAGTAAACTCAGTTTACTAGCGAGAGACTTAAGTCCTCATAGAAAAAACTATGATGATCACTACAAAGGCTCTTATGAGTATTTACACAACTGCTAACACGGTAATATCCCTGCATTGAACACTGAGTGTGCCAGGCACTGTATGAAGTGACCTCTGGAAATAAGCCCATTTAATTTCTACAACTGCCCTGGGGTCGTGGCCAAGCGGCAGCCGAGTCAGGATGCACACTGTCAAACATGAACTGTCTCTGGTGCTACTGCTGTATAAACGAGAGGTTTCTCCTGTGTCAGCTTTCCAGAGTCCATTCTTAAGACTATTTTCCTGGATGCTTCTGGGATACCCATTTCCTACAGGGTCCACAAAATACTTCCTACCTGAACAATCCTACACAAACAGGCACCTCAAGATGTCTACTTTTCTATCAATCAACTGTCTGAATTGTGGCTCAGAGGTCCTGACCCAGATTTTGAGGCTCAGATCTTTCAGAGGCAGGGTGACCTGTATGTTGGAGAAAGGAAACCATCGGGGAACCTTTATTTCAGCCCCCTCCCCACCTTGGTCATACACAACAGGTTCCTGTCAGGACCTGCGCACCTTTTTCATCCCTTAGCTTCTGTTCTCAGGAAGCCACTTGTGTGAACTTCCCAAAAGAGGCAAAGCTACCCCTGTGTACCGCCATCTTCTCCTCCTACAGTCCCTGCACAAGCTGCTCCACCTGTCACCTGAGTCAACATGGCATCTTCTCCCAGACCTAATTCTCCGTTTCGGTAATTAACACTGATTGGAGTGTTAGACAAGTTAGTATGCTGTCACAATGACTGTGATGCTGAGGGCAAGATAGTGAAAGGTTGACTCTTACCCACTAGCGGTTCATGTAAGGAAAACTCAGTCAGAGGAGAATTTGCATAAACATAATCACAATAGGTACATTTTCATCATAACCAATTTCAAGGAGAGAGCCTCTCCATTTTACAGTCATTGGTTTTATAGCGGCAAAAACAACAGACTGTAGCAATTATAGGTTTCATAAAACTGTATCACAGTTATTTTCTGAAAGAAGTACACACGTTGTGAAATTCCACTTGCACTAAGCGTTCACTCCCTATGTTTTACACAAGCAATAAGGATATCTTCAAATGCATAGGCATATGCTTGGCTAATAATGAACATGTCAATTACCGTACCAGTGCCTTTCAGCGACAGCCCATTTCCCCACCTCATGGTGTTGCCTCCTTGTTTAGCATAACTTTCTAGCTCATGAGAAAACAAAAACACTTCAGAACAGGCCGTGAGGCCAGATAGCATCTCCAAGCAGTAAACGCACTACTGAACTTACCCGGCTTAGTGAGGCAAGTGGAGTCCCCGCTACAGGAAGTCCCTTAATCTGGGATTACATCAAGAAAGCCAGGTGTACACAGGTCCTTTCAAGGAAACGTTCCCGGAAAAGATCTCAGTAGAAAGCACTTGAGGGAGCGCAAGAGTACTGCTCACAGTAGTAGGCTAAAACACAGAGGGGGAGAAAAGCCACAGACACGTTATCAGAGGCTCCCGGGTACCTGTCTAACATTACTTATACTTGTTTAAATTACGTAACTAGTAGCCTTTGGTCATATCTTTTAGCAAATGGTTCAGAGACGGGCTAGTCTAATCACCAAGAGTGTAGACTTGTAAATTGATTTTAAAAATGTACCATCATCCCAATACCCCGAGCGGATGTCAGAAACTCCAGATTGTACTAAACCCCACACAAATGTTTCTTTCTGATATATACATACTGTGATAAAATTAGGCCCAAAAGAGATTTACGACAAATAAATTGTAACATTATACTATAGTAAAACTACCATCATCCCTTCTCTTGCACTCTGGGACCATTATTCAATACAATAAGTGTCATGTAAGCACAAGCAGAAACAATGACAGTTGATTCAAAACCAAGATACCTACTAAGTGCCTAACAGATGGGTAGTGTATACAGCGTGGACACTCTAGACCAAGGAAGTGCCCAACTCCCATGCAGCACAGAACAGGAAACACATGGCATCATGTTACTCAGAGCCAATGTACAATTTAAAACTTATGAATTACTCATTTTTAGAGTTTCTCAAATACTATTTTTAAGCCAAAGTTGACCATGAATAATCAAACCACAAGAAAGCAGACTATGGGATAACTGCAGTCAGACTGAGGGCCCAGCCAGACCACCAGCCTGACTCCTCGGAGCAAAGTAAGTCCACCTTATGCAGGAAAAAAATAAGAGAGAGAGAGAGAGAGAGACCCCAAAACTCTGCAAAATGAGGAATTGGGGGAAACAGACAAAATAAAAATCAGGAGTTGCGGTTCAATTTGCATCCACGTATACAAGATCAATTTTCATAGAAGAAGAAAAATGCCATAGAAAACACCAGGCCCTGGGTAGTGTCACAGTTGAAATCTTATAAACCAATCACAGATTAATCAGTCCCAACATTCTTTCAATTGTTCCAAGACACTGAAAATTAGAGAAAATGTATGTTTTCTAGATTAAGCCAGTGTAATGTTGGTACCTACACCTAAAATATTTTGTTAAGAAAAAGAAATCTATGGACAAATACTGTCTGTGAATATGAATATAATGAAATGAAATTTTGGGGAAGAAAATAAGGCACATGACCCTATGGGGTTTCCTCCAGAAATTGGAGACTGGCTCCTACCAGGAAACTGATTATTATTATATATAATAGTTAATCTTCTCCCATTTTTATTAATACTTATTTGCAACACACAATAGTTATATTACATTTAAGAATTCTGAGCACATACATATCTCAAATTCGCGTTCCTTTCCTGCCCTCCCACCCCCACGCCCCTGACTCCCCATCTCACCCGTTTGATTCTGTTACTTATTTACACTCTGGGTTTCTCATATAAGAGAAACCATGCAGTATTTCACCTTCAGAGTTGGCTTCACTTCACTAAACATGATATTAAGTTGTATCCATTTACCTACAAGTGACTCGAGTCAATCTGCCTTTTTGGTACAGTAGCACTCCACTGTGCATATATATCACAGTTTTTATCCATTGGTTTCTTGAAATTCCAACATCGCTCTTGATTTGGTTACTACTAGTTGCACTGTTACAAACATGGGTATGCACATACATAGTATGGTTGGCGCTCTTAATTTTTTTTGGAAAGACAACCACAAGAGGTATCACTGGGTCAAAGGGAATATTTATTTTCAGTATTGTGAGGAATCTCCATACCATTTCCCATAATGTACCAGTTTACAGTCCCACCAGCAATTTAAGAGATTCCTTCCCACCACCCCATCCTCACGAGCATCTATTGCTTTTTGAGTTCTTCACAGAAGCCATTCTCACTGGGGTAAGATGGGGTCTCAGTGATATTGTGACCTGCATTCTTCTAGTGGCTAAGAATATTGAACAGTTTTTTCATGTACCTGCTGGCCATTTGTACTTCTGTGAACTGTCTGTTCACTCCAAGTGCCCAGTTTTTAATTGGATCTTTGATTTTCAGAGGGTCTAATCTTCTTCAGTTCCATTTGTCAGTTCTCTCTTCACTCTGTTGTTTCTTTTGCTGAGCAGAAGCTTTTTAATTTGATAATTTTGCTAATAACTTTTAATTTTTAATATAATCTCCTTTGTTGATTTTTCAGATTATTTCCTTGGCATCGGGTGTTCCACTGAGAAAGTCTTTGCCCACATCTATATTTTTCAAGATTATTTTGTCCTCCAGAACGTTCAGTGTCTCCACTTTAATATCTAGGTCTTTGATCCACTCTGACTTGATTGTAGTACATGGTGACAGGTGTGGGCCTAGATCCATACTTCTGCATGTGGCTGACCAGTTTAGCCCAGCACCATTTACTGAAGAGGCTATTTTTTTTCCTCCAATGTATGTTTTTGGCCTCTTTGTCAAAGATCAAATAGCTGAGGTTACTTGAGGCAGTCTCCGCATCCTCAGTTCTGTCCTACTAGTCTACCTGTCTGTTTTTGTGCCAGTATCACATGGATTTAATCACTGTTGCTTTGCGATACAATGTCATGTCTGGTACTGCGATGCCACCTGCTTCCGCCTTGTCATTCAGGATTGCTTTGGCTAACCTGGGTCTCTCTTGTTTGCATATGAATTTTAGGGTTGATTTTTCAAGTTCTGTGAAAAATGGTGATGGTTAACCTTGATGGCCAACTTCACAGGTTTGAGAGGCACCTTGGAAATTAGTTAACCACTTCTGGGTGTGTAGGCGTGGCACATAGTGGCTTTTGGGACGACACATGCTCATTAGTTCCTTTCAGGCTCTTCCCCTATTGCCTGCTTGGTCAACACCATGCATGGGGCAGTTTCCCTCTGCCACATCCTTCCATCATGATGTCTGTGCCCTGCAGCCAGCTGACCCGGGGACTAAACTCTGAGACCATGAGCTGGAAGAATCTGTCCTTCTTTAAGTTATATATGACAGTTATTTTGCCCCAGCAAAGGAAAATTGACCAACAGAAGAAGTTCCCTAAAAACAATTAAAAATGGAACTGCTGTTAAGCTAGCAATCCCCCTTCTCGACATAGCCGAAGGAAGTGCAATCACTTTCTTGAAGAAATAACCTGCAAGGCCATGAGCACTTAGCGTTGTGCACAACAGCTGAGAAATGGAATACCTTGAGCGTCCATCAGTGCATATATGGATAAAGCAAATGTGAATAATAAAGAATATTATTCAGATTTTTGGAACAGGAACTCCTGCTATTTGCAAAAATGTGGGTGAGTCTGGAGGACACCGTGCTAAGTGAAATATGCTAGAAACAGGAAGACCAACAGTGCACAGCCTCACACAAGGAATCCACTTGAGGAACTTATGCATATGCATATCGCATTTTGATCATTTTTACTTCCCTTTTCTCTCTACCTGTCCCCACTTTCCCCTACATCCCCTTTTGTCCTTTACAAGATCTGCCTCCCTGTTCCCTGACGTTGCTCTATTACTTCATATTTGGGTTTCTCATATAAGAGAAATCATGAAATATTTAACCTTTTGTGTCCAATTCATCTACTGATACTTAAGAGCAATGGTCTCAAGGTGAATCTATTTTCCTATATCTCAAATGCATCTTTCTTCATGACAGAACACTACTCCATTGTATGTTGTATGTATGCATATGTATGTGTGTATGTATATGTCTGTATGTTCTATATGTACGTTTCCTTTATTCATCTAACACATGTGCCTCAAATGTACTGCTCTAAAGCTACAAAGATGATCAAACTACTGTTACGTACAGCATGGATCAACCCTAATGAGATAATAGTTAACACAAAGAGAAGACAGCATCGTTCCATCAAAAAAATTCCAAATACATAGTCCCATTAATATCACTGATAATCTTTGCAGTGAAAGAATCCATTGTCATGTGGACTTCTGGGAATATTAATTAGGATCTGTGACCAGGATGGCTTTTTGGGCTGACCATGGCACGCTGGGTCTTTATTTTAGTAGCAGTGACGTTGGTGTATCAATCTAAAATGTTCATCAAGCTATACACTTACGATTCATAAGCTTTACTCTATGTAGCTTTTAATCACTGGGAAATTAAGAGAAAAAATCTTGAATACATCCTTTTGTAGGGATTTTCATTGTTTCAACATGCCACATTAGTAGACAGAGTTTTCCAAAGGATGTGATTAAAAGTAAGTACTAGTTTTTGGGAATGTATTTCTTCATGAACAATCAGAACTGCTCTTCCTCTTCAACACCTTTGTTGAAAATACACACTTTGGATATAAGTTCATCTTTCTGAAGGATGAAAATAAATAATATCCTGACTTTTGCAATAACTATTATTTCATTCGTGTAGTGTGCATTTCTTCTAAAAATGAAAGGAAATGTGAACTGTCAGACACTGTATAGTTCAGCACCTTGAGACAACTTAGAAAAATATCTTTAATGAAGATGTACCACGTCAAATGTTTCTAAAAGAAAAAAGACAAACTAGAAGGAGACATTTTAATTTCCTAAAACAGTTTTCTATACAACGGTGCTAATGCAAAGCAAAACAACATTTTCCATACCTTTAAAAATAATTATCATCCCATTTTCCCTTGATAAATGTAAAATTTATAGAACTCCAAATGCTAATATCAACTAATTTGAAATCTCTTAAACTGCAGCCACTGATTCATAATATTTTTATGAAAGCCTCACGTTTAAATAGTAATATAAAGTCCTTTTTTGAGGAGGTTATATACCACTAGGAAAGACAGAGAATTATAAGATCCCTAAGTTTATAATTGACATATAACCCCACCACACAAGTATAGGTACACAAGCACTAGCCACACACGTGTAGGTCTCTGTCAACAGAGTATTACTGTCTGGGATTCTGTGTACTCACCAATGGCTCAACATGCAGCATCTTAAACACAAGCAGAGATCACCATACACTTTTTGTTAAATTCCAAAAGGTAAAACTTAAGGTAAAAGAGAGAGAAAAGAGAAAGGCAAGCTCAGATCAACTTCTTCTGCAAAGGGAACTCAGGGCCAAGGCTCTGGTTCCACCCAGCCACCGCCCTAACACAAGGGGTGGGGGCGGCGGGGAGGCTCTTGGGAAACACACATTCAATTTTTAAAATAATAAACTGAATTTGGCTCTGGGTACATGTTCCAAATCTCTACAAAATTTACCTAACACCTTTTATTACCAGCGTTGCCAGGTAAATAAGATTTTTCCTTTGCCTGTGGAGGCATTCACAGACCCAGGAACCACAGAGGCGTGCAGCCGTCAGGAGACTTGGATGATTGTATTTCACCTAGAACTTGAATTGAGTTTCCCGACACGCATAGCATCGGTTTTTGTCCATTCCACTACAAAGGTCCTCCTCTCTCAGCCTTTCTTCAGCACCACTCACACAGCAAATCCAGAGTTTCATTCTCACTGAACTTAACTCTTCCTTTTGCCTTCACCCGTTTCTCAGAAGCTTTATCAGAATTCAGGGAGTGGTGTGTTATTATTTTACTAACAAAAGCTTCTCCAGGAAACTCTGGGAAGACAACGGGCCACTCTACAGAAATACAGACTCCCCAAACCACAGTCCTGCGGAAGGGAGCGCACTCAAAGATGGCCCCTTCCTTTAGCGAGTTGGCAAAACCGTGCGGGGGAGGAGAGAAAGCACACTCCAGGAGGCATCAAGATTATATCAGCTTATTAACTGAAAAAAAAACCTGTTTCCTTCTCAGAAAGTCACCAGTTCAACCTTTATGACTCTGACAGTGACGTCACCACCACCGAGGAGTATTAGGGAAGAATTATATAAACCTCTCTTCGGCCAATTGTCAGCTTGTTTGCTGTACATTAGACACTGCCACAGGCTTCTAGTGGTTGGCGAGGCACGCTGGGGAAATGTCACTGGGCCCTGCCACCTCGCTAGCTGTGCTCCACAGAGCAGAAAATTAAGCTTGACATATTTGGGGGAGGAGTTTTCTGGTTTGTAAGAATGTATAAAAATAGCTATACAGATACATTCCAGGGTCACATTTGTGTGCTGAGGTCTTTGTCTGAGATAAATAATAGAATTTTGTTGCACATGCTAAAATCTTAGATCATTCAGACTCAAAATGTAGCTTGTGATCTTCGGGTGAACGCATTTCTGTTTCTAATTAAAAAGATCCACACACAGCACCGAAAAACACTTCTAATCCTACCACACTTGAAAATAAACTGCAGGAAAATCGCTGTCTGCAAAATCTCTGTACTTCTCCTTCAGATTGTTCCGATTTCTATTAATAGAGATAAGTATGAATAGCTAATCATGTGTCAAAGTATTACATTTCATCATGAATAAATTAGACGTGTACACATGGGTGCTACAAATGAGATTATTCTAAGTAACAGTAAGCTCACATTTATTTTATTTTATACTTTTTGTTTGAATCATGTTAAGATTTAACACGACTAATCTTCCTTCAGCAATGAGTTTGCTTATGTCTATTTGAAACATTTAAATTCACCTTTTTCCTGTAGTCAGCAGTGGTGTGGGTGTGGTCCTGGGGATTGAGTCCAGGGCCTTTGAACTTTGCTATATCCTCAGTCTGGCTTTTATTTTCGATGTAGAGACAAGATCACAGTAAGTCATTAAACGATCCCTCCTGGGCTCAAACTTACAGCCCTCCTGCCTCAGCTTTCCAGGGTGCTGGGACTGTAGGCTAAGGACCACCTAAACCACACCTCTCGGACTGCCTTGACCGATTTACAAATCTGGAATAGGAGGTACTAATAAGCTAAGTGTTCTACAGAACAAGGTTGTTGGAGGAAGCCCATTCCCAACACTATTTCTGGAAGAGTTCACACGATCTTGGGAACAGCATCAAGCCGTTCACTTGGGTCGCTCAGAGACGCTGGCCAACGTAACAGCAAGACGCTCCCCCTCCCTCATCCCAGCCACCCTTCTCGTCTTATTTTAACTATTGTCTTTCGCAATCTACAAGAAAAGAATCACATCAGCTTCTAGATTCTATCTGCAACACGGTAGGTTCATTCTATTACACATGCCAAAAATTCCTGTCTTCGGAGAAAAAGCTCCCAAATGTCGCCCTTTGCCCATCACCAGACCCTCTCGCCTGTGCACGGCCAGCGTGACAAAGCCACCTCCCCTCCCCGTGGCCCTCTGCCTCCTCACAGTCCTGTCACTGAGCTAACTGCATGCACTCGGCACCTGCTTGAGGACTGTTGCTGTCCAGCCTGCTGCACAGGTTACAGGCATACACAGGACACGGAAGTGGTTTCCTCAAGCGCATTTACCACCCATGACTCCTGCCTGCCCGTGTCTTCATCATCCAAATGGCCTGTGACGCTGCAGGCCACGTGCTATTTTCAAATCTTATCCCCTCACCCACCTGGACATCTCTGTCATAACCTGCTTCATCTGAATTAAGAAAACTAACATTCCTCCACCCCCACTAACCATCACCAGAATTCTGTACTCCAAGCAAACATGACCAGACCAGTACTCCCCGGAAATGACTTTATTCCCACTTGACGTCACATTTCTCTGCCAATGATTTTTCCACACGTGCATCTTTGTTCCTTTCATATACTCTTCGGGGCAGGAGGATGCACCTGCCCTCCACGGGTCTCACAACTGCATGCCTGGATCACGAAAGGCCCTCGCGCACTCTGAAAAGTCCTCGACGTTGAGTCCTACCACGAACGGCTGTAATCGAGTTCACTTAGGTCTTGCTTCCTTTGAAAGGAGCCCTCCTAAGTCAGGAGGGAGGAGCGCCGCACACCCCAGCCCCGCTTCTCACGGGTCTCCCTCTGCCTCCCGACTCTCCGCCTCTCAGCTCCTCTTCTGTGGTGCTTTGTCTTGCTTACTTCCCACAAGGTCCCAGGGGAAAAAACTGGCTCAAGTAGGGCCTCCACAAAGCGAGTCACAGCTTCCCGTCTATCGCAGTCCCAAGCTGACGCACTCGGATGACCTGAAGTAGCTACACCTGTTCAGTCAAGTTACTGTCAGCATTTCCAGAGCGAGCCCACACAGCACAGGCCCTTGCAGCGCCCGAGAGGCTGCGGCCTCCTTGTGACGACGGACTGTCTGAAGGAGGTCTGTCTCTTCCCATCTCTCCACCATAAAATGACATTCTCCACCCCGTAAACGGTTCTGTGTGGCCTTTTACTTTTTGGTATTTTTCTGATAAACAAATTGGACTTAGAGCAACAAAGATATTTTCAGACAGAGAATGAAATGCATGTGGGGCCAGTATAAGGACAAATTACGCACACAAAGGTTTATAATGTTCATGTTATATTTCCGTATACTTTTGCCTACTCTGTTTTTTCAGGACTCAGTACTGTTTGGTTTTGTCTTGGAAGTTTAATGCTAGGCTAATCTGCAACTAATATTATTAGCTCACATCAAACTTTAGGCACATTCAAATCATATTCTCTCAGTCTCTCTGCTAACTAATCAATAGATAAACAAACCTGAGAATTCAAGTTCGCAACTGCTAGGCTGGTGCTAACGCCCATAAATGTCCCCTAGGGGCGAGAAGGTTTAGTGATCAGATGGCTACTGGCAGGCTGAGGCCAAAGATCAGTAGTGTTAACTGCAGAGGCCAGCACCATGGGGCGGGGGGAGGCGGATGGGGCTCTGGGACCTCCACCCCCACAGGCCACACCATCTCTGCATCTCATGCCCACAAAGCTCAATACACCTCTACGTTCGCACCTGCCACAACAGCTGGTCAATATTTTAACACCATGGCTGAACTTCTGACAATCTTCAAGGTACCTAAAAAAGAATTTGTAGGTACAAACAATCTCCTGATTTTTCTGTATCACTCTCATCTTAAAAAAGGGAAATCTCCTCCCCCATACACAACAGAAAAGCTAAAACATCCAGGCCTAGAAGCACAGGGCTATAATCCCAGCACTCTGGAAGGCTGAAGCAGGAGGAACACGAGTTCCAACTCAGCCTGGGAAACTTAGCAAGACCTTACCTCAAAATCAAAAAGTGAAAAATGTGCCAGGGGTTTAGGTGTGCATGAAGGCCTTGGGCTCGATCCCCGCTACCACAAAAGAAGACAGAGAAAGAGCGGGGAGTCGGGGGCATGATGAGAAGGCGCTAAAATAAAAAATAGTGCCTCACAAATGCTGTTCAGAATGCGGAGACTCTGGGCCCCTCACAGGGGGCTGGCAGGGAGCATCTGGCAGTGTCTTACAAGACTAAACATACCCTTAGCCTAGAGCCCAGCAACTCTATCCTTGGGCATAGATGAAAATTTATGTTCATACAAAAATCTACACACACATATTTATGTCAGCATCAGAGAGCCCTGATGCTCCTCAGTGATCCAATCTCAGCACGGACCACAACACAACAGGAAAAGAAACCGACCAGTACATGTTAACAGCTTGAATGCCTTCCAAGGGAATCCTGTCTGGTGCTAAGAGGCAGGCCTCAAAGAGGACAGAATTATGGTATGTAATTCCCTTTTGGTAATGTTCTTAGAATAAAACAATTACAAAATGGAGAAGAGGTTTCTAGTTGTCAAGAGCTAGCAGTGAAGGATGAGCGGATTCAAGACAAGAGCACGAGGGGGTCATGCGAGGACCCACATGACGATGGGAAGCTCGGTACCCACCCTGCAAGTGGTCATGCAAATCTACATGACATGATAATACCAGAACACACGCATGACCCGTGAGCCCGTGACAGCCAATTCCCGTTTCTTGGCAATACTGTATTCCAGTCATACAAGTTTGCACAGGTAGTTACCTTGCTCTTTATAGCACGGCAGATGGAAAAGCAAGGGAGGAAAGAAAGGTAGAGCTGGCACACACCGCCCCAGGTCAAGCCCCAAGCCCCCGCCCCTTCCAGCAGGGCCCTCCTCTTAACAGGATCCAAATACATGGGGACATTACAGATCTAAACCACAACAAAGGCCACACACACACGTGTGTGTGTAAATGTGGGGATTTCCATAAAGCAGGCATCACGGAACATTTTGGTTTCCCGTTTCACCTCAGCACTCTCATTATCTAAACTCTGAGTCATGCCTGGAGCACAGACAGTACTCAGTAAGTAACAGTGATGGATGGAATTATCATCAAGTCGACCTCTGCTTCCAGATAAGAGGACTTAGAAGAGCGCACTGAGAATTCAGAAAACCCACAGCAAAGCCTGTCTGTTGCCTTGTGAATCCTGCATCTGGCCAGAGTAGCAGACAGCACTTCATTTCACTTCAAGGTCACCTCTAGGTCACTTGATCTCGCTTGCGGGTCAGATGGCCACGTACTTCAGAGCACCTCTCCACTGCACGACACAGAGGCCCCTGGAGGGCAGGACTCACTTATTCCTTTACTCCAAGAGTTTCCCCATACATTCAGCAGCAGCAGCGAAGCTTCGAGCTTCCCGGTGTCCGTCCCACACTTGCGCACACTCCTGTGAAGTGGACACACTCAGAGTAGGCAGGTTATACCACCCTGGTGTGGGTCTGCGTGACACTAGAGCTTTGCACGGAGGGCCGGCCTACTGGACCTGCCAGAGTGAGTGACAGCATAGTCTGTCCATGCCTCCAGCACGTAACCATAGGTCTCCTAGAAGCAGGCCCTGTTGCAGACCCTGGGGACCAAAACGGTCAATATTCCTGATATTGTAAAACCGACATCCTAGAGTCAGAGAGAAAGAAAGAATATGCACACAGACAAATGGGTGAACAAGATAATTGCATATAATTGGCTTTGGGAACTAATGAAATGACAAACGGCTGAAAGTTTTCTAGTAAATGGGGTGACGGCTATTACTCTGAGACGACACTGGAGCACAGATCTGAATGATTACAAAGAGCAGAGTAGTGCTCAGCAAGGAGGAAGAGTTAAGGGTGGCCTGGGACTAGTGTGGCGCGCGTGCGCGCGTGCGTGTGTGTGTGTGTGTGTGTGTGTGTTGGGGGTGATAGTGGAGACTGAACCCAGGTCTTCCCATGGAGCTGCAGCCCCAGCCTACTCCTGCTGCTCAGTGCTTCGTTTTTGAGGTAAGCTCTTGCTAAGTTGCCCATCTCGGGCTTGAATTTGCAACCCTGTGACCTCAGCCTCTCAGAGAGCTATGGTGACAGGCCGGCACCACATGCCTGGCTTTAGGGAGGCTTGTCCAGGAAGCGAACGCAACCTAGGCCGTTCGGAACGCAGGAGTCCATGGGAGAATAAAAACAGCCGAACACGGACACGTGGACAACCCCAGCCCGAGCGACTTCAGACGAGTTTTTATTTTATTCTGAGAGTGAAGACACACGTGAGAGCTGCTACTACAAAACCTTCTCTCCCTTCAGTGTTTTCCTTACATGAACAGCAAGCTTTAGATCCGCGCTCCGGGTGGCCCCTCTGTCCCCCAGCGCCCCTCTCTGGCGCGTGAAACTGAGGACTAAGCCTAGGGCCTTCACATTCAGCTACATCCCCCAGCTCATTTTTTTCCATTTTGATTTTGATCAGCTAATTTGTGAAGTTGCCCAAGTTGGACGCAAACCTGCCAGGACCCTGCCTCAGCGCCCTAGAATGCTGGGATTGTTCTCAGGCCCCTGGTGGGTGTGGGCGGAAGAGCTGGGCATGAGGAGCTCACTTCATCCCATCTTCCGGATCCCCTGGACTCTGTCTCCTCCAGGCCCCACGCTGAGCTGTGGAGAACGGGCTCTCCAGGGCACCGGGCTTACTGCGCCTGGCCACCTCACCTGGTCCTGGGGCCGCAGCGGGCAGCGACTGTCCACTCACTGAGGCGCATCACTGGAAGCTCCACTAACGCTCCTGGTGCACTTGTCTCCATGTTTGACGCCCTCCCTCTCTCCCAATCGCCTTACAAAGTGCTGCTGCCGGAAGTTACGCCTCATTCGTCCTTCCAGATGCCAAGAAACTTCCTTTGTTTTTGCTTTTGTAAGCGAGAGATACAATGATCTCATTTACGTTTTTCAAAGAACACTCTGGCTTCCATTTGAAGACTGAGTTGCCGAAGGGGAAAAATGTAAAGCAAAGATACCATCCAGAAGGCAGGCTTGCTGGCATAGGCCTGGAATCCTAGCACTCCGGTAGGCTGACGCAAGAGAATTGCACTATCCAGCCCAGCTTGGGCTACTGAGTCATTTAGTCAGATCCTGTATCAAAATCAAACATAAAAATGGGCTGAAGATGTAGCACAGAGTAAATGCACTGGGACAGATCTTAAGTAATACAAAGAAAGAAAGAAAGAAAGAAAGAAAGAAAGAAAGAAAGAAAGAAAGAAAGAAAGAATACCCATTAGCCCCAAAACATGACATGTCAACACTTGAGAAAACTGAAAAGAAGAAAAGTCTCTCTGACCTCCTGCTCCCTTGTCGGCTGAAGCAGTTTATAAAACACAGGAAGAAGCTCCTGACCGTCTCTGGAAGTGGAGCACGAGACCCTTATTGGAGAGACACCCATCCAGTATGGGGAGGAAGAGAATGCTCTTATCGCTGATGGTACAGAGATACATAAAAAATCTGAAAAGGAAGAGGGCTTACTAGGCTCTGTCAGATGCAGAATTTAACAGAAGATAAAAGACCGCAGGGTAGCTATTATAACCATATTCTAGGAACTACAGGAAATCAAAAGCGTGAAAGGCAAGTACAACGACATTAAGATTTCACATAGAGACTATCAAGACAGAAATAGAAATTGCAAGAAGGGAGAAAACGGAAATTCCAGAGTTTAGAGATAGAATAACTGACATAAAATTCACCGGAGGGATTCGACAACAGATCGGAGGTGGCAGAGGGAAGGAGAGGAAAGGCATGGCAAACTTAAATAGAATTCAAGAAAAACCGCCATCCTGAGAAGAAAGCGAAACGCCAAGCTTTGGCCATGGCCAGCGGGACAACGTGCAGCACAGAGTCGCACAAGGTTCAGAGGGGAAGGGGAGAGGGAAAAGAACACACTTCAAAGAAATAATGGCAAGAAGTATGCTTAATATGATACTGAAGCATTGGTATATATTGAAAAATAATTCAGAGTTCCAAATAGGATTAAACAAAAAGAAAGCCACAGCTAGCGCAATTGTTCAGATGAAGTTTGAGTGTCCCTAAAGACTTCCTCAGTTGAAATTTCATCCTCGTGGTGAGGTGCCATGTGGGTAGAAATTGACTGTGCACTATGGTGTTTGGAGGTGGGTCCTGTGGGAGGAGACTGGGATTAGGTAAAGCCATTAGGAATGAGCCTCACTGGCTTTATAAGCACAGGAGGAGGGGCACACCCACGCACTTCCTGTCTCTGGTCACCTGACGCACAGCACTGTCTTGACATTCTGAGGGGTCATCACTAGACAAGGTCTCTAGACCTGGTAGTCTTGGAATTCTGAACCCTAGAGAATCTTTTGTTCCTAATGAAACTAGCTCATTGCAGGTATTTCAATGGAGTTATAAAAATGAATTAGCATCTAAGGAACATCATAATTAAAGTTGTGAAATTTCAAGACAAAAACCTTTAAAAGAGGAAAAATGTCTTATTACATACAGCGGAGAAGATACAATAACAGCAAATTTGTCATTAGGGATAACCTGGATTAGAAGGTAACAGGATGACAGATGCCGGGGGAGGCTGTCAGTGGAGAATTCTATATTCAGCAAAATAACCCTTCAAAATTGAAGATGAGTAAAATATATTCACAGATAAACAAGTACTTAGGTTATTTATGGCTAGAAGGTCTATCCTTTAAAAAGTATAAAAACAGGATGGCATACTTAGTTGGTCCAGAATTTCTTAACTTTCATAACTTATTTATTTGCATTTCACTAATTACTAATATTTTGCTAGATTTGGTTTATAATTTTGTCTACCTATCCATCCATATATTCATGCATACATATTTTTAAAAGATTTTATACCAATTCCCCATTTTGCATGTCATTATTCTCTTTTGCAAACTATAATGCTATTACTAATAATAATGATGTTGGGAGATTTCACAGATTTTATAAAACAGCTGGTACTGTTTTAGAAGCATATCAATCCAATGATTTAAATACCAACCTATTAAGTTCATTTACTGTAGCAATTTGATATAGTCTTGAGTCTGTTTATTGTAGCAATTCACTTACTCCGTCTTTGATGTAAGTTTATCCTAAGAAAACTGATTGATGTAATAACCTTTTGAATGTACAAACATGTACCTCTCAGTACTCAGCTAAGGCATTTGAAATTTAACTTTTCTTTCTCATATTTACTAGCCTTATGAATTACATGGTTGTAGTTCTTTTCTTATGTGGACTGGCAGATGAGGCCAGGTTAAGGAATCTCAACAAAGACATAGCAAAATATAGGAAAAAAAAAAAAGAAGTTTTGTCCAATATCCCAATAAAGGGATCTGCTGGACTCAGAGAACACAGGAAATACAGAGATAGGCTTCCAGGAGATGAGAAAGGGACATGGGAAGGGGGATACAGGCTGGGAGAGGAGAGGGGAACTTATGCGCCGCCTAACAATGGTGATACATTCTAGAAATGCAGCATTAAGTGACTTTGTCACTACGCCAACGTCACAGACTAGACTTACGCCACAGCTACACACATAGGCTATGTGGGAGAGCCACGCCACCTCATGGGGCCCCTGGCTGGCTAAAATGTCCTTAGGCAGAATCTAACTGAACATCAACCCGAATGACATTAAATACCCATTACATCTACGTGTACGGGACTCAGCTCATGTGCTGCTAAGAAGAAAACTCCAATCCTGGAAAAGAAAGGGCTGAAACCAGAACCCGCAGCTTCCACCATAAAAATGGAGCAAAAATAAACTAAACCCAAAGCCAGCTGGTTTTATCAGTGTCGGGAAAAGACAAACCTGAAGACTGGTAGTTGCTCGGATGTGGGGCAGCATGAGAGGACTTGCCGTAAGGGGAGAGGAGATCCTTTGGAGGCGGTGGAAAACGCTCACAATTGGGCCGGAAGGAAAACTGCATACAAATACACTTACAATCACTGAGCTTTACAACTAACGTGAGTAGATTTAGTTTTATGCAATGAAACTGTTAAAATACAATGACTTTATTGGTGGTGGAAATTCATGTATGTATGAATCAAAAATAAGTAAAACTCAATATTATTAACTGAAATATTCAGTGGTACATATAAAGATTTAACATGGTAAAAAATGTTTTAATCCTACTTTTTAAATTTTTAGCGAACAGGGACTGGGAGCCTAGCGGAGTGATTAGTGTACTTGCCTAGAACTAATGAGAGGCCCCAGGTTCAATCCTCCAGCGTCAAATAGTAGCTGGACATGATGGTGCGCACCTGCAGTCTCAGTAAACTGAGGCAGGAGGATTGTGTTAGTTATAGGCCAGCTTGGGCTACATGGTGAGCTCGGGACCAGCCTAGAGTACAAAGCTAGGCCCTGTCCAACAAATAGAAAAAAAAAAAACTAGCCAACAAAATATCCCTTCCCAATTTTAATTTGTTAAAATATTTGTATTAAATACCTGGCAGTTAACTAAATTCTTCAAATTAAAATTTTAATTCAGTCACCGCTATTACTAAATATTAAGTTTTGGAAATATGTATCTTCCAAATTACATCTATAACTTAATAATTCATCAGAGATTTTAAAAATGTATATATATGTTTTGTCTCTTTAGCAAGATCATCTGATTTTTCTGCACTGATATTACTATAAGATTGAATCAAGGTATGCTAATTTTGGACAACAATTTACAGACATATGTGTGTTTCCATCTCGCATAGTCGGGGGTCATAGTCTACAATAAAACTGCCATAAATCTGAATTTCTAGTATAAAATAGACTTGTACCATCCTGAAGGCCCCCCAAAAATTCTATCTGTGTCCTACACACTCAGTAACCTTTTTAAATGCTTTAGGGGAACAAATAAATTTGTGTTAAAACAAAATAACTGAGGACATTTAAAACATCATTTTAAAAAGTTAGTGAATTGAATTTTCCTTAGAATATTGAAATACTGAGAAAAAATAATTCTAATTCTTTCAATAAAAAGGTCATTTCTTTCTAAATCTGATGGAAAAGGTAAGAGCTGAACAGAATATGCCATGTGTTGTCAAAGTGAGAACTGTTTCCAGCAGAGTAAAAGCCCGTATATATTTGTCTTAGTTACTTCTCCGTTGCTGTGTCTCAATACCCGACATTCACAAATTTAGGGGAGGAAAGGTTGATTTTCGCTCACAGTTTCAGAAGGTCACAGTCCATTCAGGGGCAGCGGCAGCAATGGAAAGACATGGCTGAGGCCGAGGTGGAGGCAGCTTCTAACGATGTCACACACAAGTCAAGGAGGGCAGAGATTAGTCCTTCAAGGAAGGCAGGAAGCAGCTTATCTGTCCTTCCAGGTCTCATCCCAGTGATTAGCCCCTTCTGGATCCAGGTATGCAGGGTGTGGTCAGCCCCCACTACACATCTGTAATCCAGTTTACATGCCTATAATCCAATTTACATGCCTGTAATCCACCCTTCCAGACTGGGCCCCAAACTCCCAACAGCACATAGTTCCATAGCCAATCTATAACATTCAAATACATGAGACTTTTGGGGGACAATCCAGATCCAAACCACAATAATATTACCCAGATTCACAGCCAGTGACCAGGGCCACACCACAGAAACAAAATAGTGTCTGTGACACTTGCGTGTCATATAGAGCAGTCAGAAGAAAGTTTCTTCCCAGAATCCTCACTGGATGAGTCAAAACAGCAAGAAAATGACTACATAGAGGACAGCTCTACAGATAATAAAAACAATTCCTCTCACCATCCCGTTCTGGAAATTCATACTGTGGGTAAAAAAGGTGTTGGTTATCCTCGCAAAATTCACCCTAATAACATAGGATAACTGAGAAACACTTCTTACGTGTCATTCTACAAGCTCTATCCAAAAAGTCAATAGTGTGCACCATCTTCCATGCCACAAATCAAACAAACACAGTAACAATGTACAGACAGACAGCAAAGTCACGTCATGAAAACACGATCTCTTGATCTTCACTCTCACGATATGGAAATTTTAGGTAATAACTTAATGCACCGCAGTCAGCTGGAGGAAAGGGGGGTGGGATCCGCACTTCCTGTCCTGTCCTGCAGCTGCAGAACAACACCGGTGAAGACTGTGCTAATCTAGTACACTGGCATTTTCCTTGCTGACCTAAATTATAAAGGACCGGCTTCGAGACCGTCAAGCAAACTAATTTTAAACACCAATTACATCTAAGACTTACTATAGTTACTCTTCAGAAGGCGCTGCGCAGATGTGCTGGAGGGACCGGCGAACAATAATTGCATGACAATTAGTGGCCGCATTGCTTCCAGAACCACTCGAGAAATAGGCTGGTCACTGTGAAATCTCAGTTTGACTTGATTATTTTTAGCATTCAAAATGTACCCTTGATGGCACTTTTCCTAATTTTATATTAGGTTGTTTTCACATCTTACCAAGGAAGCTTTCTTTTACAAGACACTGCAAAGCTCTCTACAGTTAAGGTACTTACTTCCTTCAGAAGTACTAAGAATCAGATCATTTCTTTAAAGATAATTTAACCGTTTTACCCAATCTATACTCGTGATGGAATACTCAGAAAGCATAAATCTGCTTCTTTCCAGTGGAGTAGTTGCTAGGGATTGGGTATGCCGGGCAAGAGTTCCACCAATGAGCTACAGCCTCGTCTCTTTTTTAGTTTTCTTCTGAGACAGGGTCTAGCTAAACTGCCCAGCTGATCTCGAACGGTGACTCTCCTTCAAGCTTCCGGTAGCTAGATTACAAGCGGGAGCCCCTGTACTGCGTGAGGTACCTCACTCAGACCTGCAAGCCACGCCGCCTTACTACAATACGAGGTAACATCAGGAGGCTTTACTCAGTGCTTAGACTTGGGAGGGAGAGTGGAGCAAGAGACGGGGCAAATCTAGAGGCTTCACTGGGACCAGAGCGGGGAGGCAGGAAAGAGATGGAGAGGAGAGAGGAGGAGACAAGCAGTCACATGATGAAACGCTCCCGCAGGACCCTCGCAAGGGGGTGGGGCAGCGCAACCTGAGTGGGTGGGTCTGGAGCTCATGGGACAAGTCAGAGAGGAGACGGATGTGACACCAGCAATCCTGGAACCAGAAAGATCCCTCAACTAAACATCATCTCTAGAGTGGAATCATTTCTCGTGGGCTTTTCCCCTGGTCCTCAATACTCATGTCAACGTTTACCGAATCTGGCTGCAAGACTCCATGGTACCAACAGCTAATTATGGCCTCACTCCCCAGAGAGAAAAAACCGGAAGGAAGCCGGGTCCTCGCCCTCCCTAGGGGGTTGTGGGAGGCAGACCACGTGACAAAGCACCCCCGCACCCCCCACGCGAAGCGGTTCTCTTTTCTGGACTGCCTGAAGTTACTCAATATGTACTCCGCAGGCAACGGCACATTTTTCCCCCAAAAAACAAGACACGCTGGGGTGGGGGTGCAGCGCAGGGCGGTTTCCAGGGCGCACGAGGCCCCGAGTTCCATCCCTAGTTCCCCCACTTCCGAAGCTGCTCGTGCCATCATGAAAACGAAGGGAGAAGGGACCCTCTCCCCTCTCTTCTGAGGTAGCCACCGACTTCATGTCACAATCACCTTTTATTCTGCAGTAAGCAGCCTCGTGTCCTTTTTCAGCAACATACGCAGTACCCCAGGCAATGAGCCCAAGCATGCGCCATTACACACCCCAGAACCGGAGAGTCAGGACACACAAGTCGCTGGAGGCGGGGCAGGGAGGGAAAATCAAGCGTTCACACATCACACGAGTTTGTCAGGCTAGGCCCCTGGATCTGGAGGACCCTTAGAAGTGGCAAAGGCTGTCAGTGTTTCCAAGCAGTTTCCGGTCTAGAAAAGGAAGAACCAACTCAACAGAAAGCAGATAATTGCAATAGACTTCACTAAAAAGTCAAACAGATGTGGCGGAGAGAGGCGGACAGGGAAGGGGAGGATTTGCAAAACCCTCATCTCCACCAGGCAACAGCGCAACACTGAGAGATCTCGCATAGAGACATCCTGGACTTACAACTTGCACTTGGTTTGCTTGTTCATAAACTATTTATTAGGGCAGATCGCATCACCCGTATTTGCGATTTCAACAGGCAGCCCCTTAAGCTATAATGATGCAGGTGATTCAAACTTCATTTGCTCTTAGCTTTATCCTTGTTCCAAGATATTTAATCACTCTTAAACTATTTTAAATCATTGGCTCATTAATCATTGTCTATTAAAATGGAACCTCATAAATCTATTTCTATTAGGAATAAAAGCACAGGAAGATTCCAGATTCTCTGTCTGTCTGGCTCTCTCTCTCTCTCTCTCTCTCTCTCTCTCTCTCTCTCTCTCTCACACACACACACACACACACACACACACAGAAAGCAGGGTGGGATGAGTTCTGTGCACCATCCCTTCCTCCTCTCCTCCCTTCTGCTAGATCACTCCAGTACACACCCTGGAATTTTCTATTTTTTTCCCCTTGTTTGGAGAAGTTCCTTAGCTTTTCTTTCTTTTCTATAATGTGTCCCTCATCACAAGATTAAGCTAAAGAAATAATCCTCCCATGGGAGAGTACAGAAGTCAGTGTAAATGATATACTTATCCTGACAGATACATTTATGGCAGAAGGAACACATTTGAGAGTAGAGATAAGGATTTGTGGTTTGGCTATACCATCGCAAGGAGGCAGTCACTGAATACTCTGAAAAAAAGGAAAAGAAACAAAACTTGAAAGTGTTTAACAATGTAATTCCAGAAACATCGTAAGAACATAGTATTTGACCACAGATTTAAAGGGCGTCTTGTTTGCCAGGAAAAATAATCACAGAAATGGTCAAAGTTGAGACATAATCTAATAAAGTCACTTGAACAAAAAAAAAAACCGCAAAGTATTTGGGAAGCCAAGCCAATAGACCTATTTGCAAGAGGACAGCATGACCCAGCTGACCACTAAATTCTACCACCTAAAGGGCAATGCAATAATCTTCAAAAAATTCTTAAAAGACGTAAGAACAAGAAAAAATATATAATTTAGCACTTTTCTACTTTGTTAAGACGGCATGAAGACTAAAAAAGTAACATACCAACACTTATTCATATATAAAAATATAGTATTATTTTTCCCATGAGCAGTTATTACTGAAACTACTCAAGAGAGAAGTGGAAACAATTACGGCAGAAGGCTGGCAACAAGCAGGGGATCTACTGAGCGGCAGACTTACGTCCCAAACAAATGCAGGATTACAGCGACTGCGAACAATGCGAACACTGCCCCATACCTGAGAGGCCATGGGTAAAGAAAATGGGAAACGCTTCTAGAAAGTTTGGCAATAGAACTGGTCCTTTGAATCCAATCCATCCGTAGTAGCTTGGACCGTGGGTACCAGCAAAAAAGGTCAATGTTGAAAACCATCATCACATGGTGAGTAAACGGGCAGCCACTGACAAAGAAAAAGTGCCCTTTTCTTCAATACTGACCATATTTAGGGAGTAAAAGATACCGTTGACGGAGAGGCAACCACGGAATGCGGGAGCACGCGAGTTTCCGGTCCACGCAGAAATGGAAGTTGGGCAACGCAGGAAATGGCTAATGCCTTATTATTGGCGATGAAAAATGTAATTAGAGTTGAAATTCACCTTTTCGCATGTAGGTACTCAGAGTCGATGGCTATTCCAACAAACAGCAATTTACACACAATTCTCCCAAAAACAATTCAAACTACATAATCTGGAGCAGGAACTCCAGACATGACGTTGTAGCTGGGCACTAGGAATTGGACTGACCTTTCCCCTTCCATACAATGTTACCACTTCACCCCACTTGCCACTGACGTGACAGCTCTGATGCAAAAGTTCCAGATGCGTTTGGTAGCGCATTAATAAGTGCATGCTGACGAGGAACTAAGTACAGATAGGGAATGACATTCTAAGTCCCCACAGCAATATCTGGATTAGGTCCCAAAATTTAAATTTCTAACAGACACATCTTATGCTAACACCCAGTCAGATGTTAAACATTCAAACATCAAATATTACTCATTTATTCGACATTCCACTACAACAGTAAGTGGCCCAGAAAACCCATGTGCTTCCTTGTGGCTTCCTGAGCACTGTCTGGCCCAGGAGCACCTCTGCGATCAACCTGCGCTCAGCATCACCAGTGCCATGGGCAGTGCCACGGCGTCATCCCACACTTGGTTTATTTAATTAGTTTTTCTTTCTCTGCTACAAGTCCTCAGCATCATCCCTGCCGGCACACAATGACAAGACTCAAGAGTCTGCGCCCACCCTATCACCAAACGCGCCGTGTTGCCATCACGGGAACTCAGGACGGATCTGCACAAAGGCCTCAGCCGAGCAAGAAATATTACATGATCATCTGAGAGCTCGATGTATCATTCTAAGTGTTTTCTTTAAGCAGAGCAAATCCTTATTTCCAGTTAATATTTAAAACCATCTCCATAGGATGTCCATTACTTAAAACTACACAGAAATAACAATATTTTTTTCCTCAATGATTTAAGCACTTGATTTATACAGGATGATGTACAGAAATGCACAAACCCAGAAGGCTTAGGTTTAAAACGCACTTCTCCTTGATATATTAATAGAACAGGCAAACCTGCAGATTCTTTTTTCAGATGAATATGAAAACAAACTGAAAACACTGAGTTATACTTGATCACAGAAAGTCATCAAGAGAGCTACCTCCCACCTTCAGAAGCATAAACAATGCCTGGCACATAGAATAGCATTACTTCAAACACTGCCTGGGACCAAGGCAACAAGCAGCTGTTAATGTCACTGTGCCCTCAAAATCATTTTTCAGTAGACCCCATACTTCCGTTCGGCACCTCCCCAACTCCATGACCTGCTCTCTCCAACCTCAAGAGCACTTCATCTAATTACAGGATCCACAACGAAGGATCACGATGTAGGAAAATGTAAAAATGGCTGATTTCTGGATTCTCCTTTTGATTTATTCCACCTACCTTCAGCCTGTGACAAATGGTTACCTGAATTTTAGTGGAAACCAAAGTGAGTAATCTGGGCCACGATCTCTGGTGACAAGAACCTACCTCAGAATTGTGATTTCTGCCATTCCTCATGAAGGAATACATGGGTTGAAGAAATATTATTTCTACCCAACACATACCTAGGATCAATGGGAAATTTTCTAGGTCAAAAGAACAAATGGTCTTTAGTCTCAAAAAGATAGGCTTACAAGAAAATCAGGGTGTCTGGGGAGAACGATTCTATGTATTTGATTGGGGGTTCCTAATTAGCTGTCTTTCATTGACTCCTTGGTAGAGGTGAAACAAATTCTATGTAACAGACCCACAGAGGGCTCATTGCACAGACAGCACAGCTTGGGTTTTGAGGAACCTGGGCCTGGACACTAAAATCATTAACCCAAAACCATCCAGAGCACACTTAAAATCTCCTTGCTAATATTATCTAGATTATTTCTTGATTGGATTACCTAGAGTGAGTATAACTTTGTCAGAGGCTTTTGTTTCAAAAATGCAAACTTTGCCTATTAACTGGATAGGAGGAATAGTCACTTTCCAACACACAGATGGATTTCCAGGGGTTCAGAGGGCACAGACACACACAACCTCATGCAGGATGGCAGCCTGCGTGGATGACACCCTCCTCAGAAACGGACACAGAAGAGCAGAAGAGAGAGCCCGGGACGCACTGGGCCTTCCGCAGTTGAAGCAAGAATTCACCTCCATTCTAATCAGTGCAAGAAGAAACTTGAGATCACAGTGGAAAGTCAGGCCTCCTCCTCTAAGTTAGCTAGCATTTCTTGACTCTGACCTAATTTCTCACACACACAAACACACACACTGCTTAAAAATGTCCAGCCTCTATGAAAACTCTAAAACCTGCAGCTTTTAGCCATATTTTTCTAGGAAAATGTGGAGTATATTTTGCTTTCAGAGAACGAGGAATAAATACTTCCTTTCAAAAGATAAACAAGCTCTATTGAGGTGACTCCATTCCTTAGTATTTTAAAAATTCATCTTCAATCACTCATGAAGTTGTTTATATCATTCTTCTATTGTGACATGTGAATTATCACTTTCTTATGAAATATATAATCTACACCGCTGAGGTAATAAAAACAGTTCTACAGGATGCCGTGGAAAAATTTTAATACAACTGTTGAAGGAACAGAAAACAGGCAATCACACGCTCTCGGTAGAAGCGTCAGTCGGCACTGCTTACTCGGGAGGCAACTTGACTGTACTAATCAAAATTTAAACAGTGCATCTCTTTGATCCAATAGTTGATCAAAGAACTTTTGATTCAAAAACACTACAATTTGGCATGCATTATATAATTACATAAAATACGGGTAAGAATTTTTATTATTGCATTAACAACAGCAAAATTCCTTAACTCTAATTGAGCCTATGCTTAGGAGAATGGATAAACTTAAGTACATTATAAAATAATGAAATAATACGAATCCTATTGTGTGTACTGCTTAGGTAACCAGGACAAGGATAATATTTTTAAAAATATTTCTGATCTGCTGTTGAACTCCTAAATGCAAAATCTTCAGATGCTGAGGGCCAGCTGTGTATATGAAAAATAATCTAGAATAGCACTATGAACTTTGATCATCTGTAAGGATGTGGATGTCCTAACAGAACGGAGAGGGGAAGGAGAGGGCAAAGGACAGAAACTTCCAGACGGTGTGCTTAGTGTCTCAAAGGTAGTTTCACCCCTTGTTTTACAGTCAATATGTACTCACTCTTCAGTCAGAAGTTTAAAAGGTAATATAAGGGAGGCAGGGGCGTAGCTCAGCAGTTAGAACTCTCGACAAGCGAGGGCCAGGCCCTGAGTTTGATTCATCAACACCACACAAGCCAGGCGTGGTGGCACATGCTTATAATCCCAGCACTCGGGAGGCTGAGGCAGGAGGACTGCTGTGAGTCCAGGGCCACCTGGGCTCCACAGTGCGTTCAGGACCAGCCTACAGTAGATATAGAGACCCTGTCTGAAGCAACCTATCAGGAGTGATGTAATGAATGTTTTAACTTGATCACAAAAGCATGCGGAAAAATTAGACCTGAACTTCCAAAGCATATGCTCAGAAAATAGAGTGAATACCTAAGTAGGGTCTGTATTGCTGATAAATGGGCTGGCTACCTTGAGACAAAAATCATGAATTACATTTTACAACCTATAGACTGCATCCTAATTAAAGCAAATATAAAATGAAAAAAAAAATACACACATCTCAGCTCTTGGTGCGGCAACAAACTGGGAGTGGGGAAAGGCACCCTGCTCTATATGGACCCCCAGAGCTGCTCAGCACGGAAGTGGCCCCCATACGTATAACTGCTCTGTCCTCTTGCAGAGTTTAATTCAGTACTTGGTCGGAATCCATCGTAACCATTTTCATTCCTGCTCTGGTTCCACACGGATTTTCCCTACTGGTAACTTAGGTGTCTCATAATTCTACAAATACCTGTGACACAGCGGGAGGACTCACTTAACCGGATGATGGGACTGTGGTTTGGTGTTGGGCCTGACGGGCAGGCCAGCCGGCAAGGGAAGAGTGCCCACGTGGCTGTGGGCGGCCTAGCCACTGCGCGGCAGCTTGAAATAAATGAAAAGGAAGAAGGCCGGCGGCTACGGTTCTCCTCCTGGAGACATCAGCCTCTGTCCTCAGAGCTGGACGCCAACCTGCTGGGGTCTCTGCATCGTCCATCTTCATCACAGATAAGCTCCAGCCTCTGGGCCTTCGCTGTCACCTTGGGACGCCATACGCGGCACAGACTGCACGCACTGACACCCAGGCTGGGCAGGTACTTCCATTGTTGCTTACTTTGAGACAGGGTCTCACTAAATTGCCACGTCACCCAGGCCGGGTTCAAACTTGTGATCTTTTTTTCTCGGTGTCCCAGCCTGCTGGGATAGCAGGCTTGCACCTCCAAGGCCTGGCTCATTACCTTCATTTCCCAGAAGCCTCTAGGTGCTACACACTCCTCCACTTCCCCTCAGAGGACAGCGAGTGAGCTTCTTACCTGTGGGATTGCATTTGTGTGGCCAAAAATCTCAGCCTCTGACTCAGTTAAACCAATCAGCTGTAACTTTAGATTATATTGATCTCAGCCCTAAGATCCTCTCTTAAAAACTTAACCAAGACAGTAATATGCTCCATGACTGCATTCATTAGTGCTACTTCTCGTAGCTGAGAAACCATGCAGAACTGAGCCACAGAAGCTGCTGGGACTATGCGTACTAATCACTGAGCAAAGAGACAGATTGCAGGTACTGGGAGGCGGAAACAAGAACCACATGAGAGTAAGAATAAGGCAGAAAGAGAAAAGCCAAGGGGAGGGGCAGATGTGGCTGCTTTGTTCCCTGAGACTTTTTCATAATTTCTCTGAGAAAACCCAATGGATCTTGGACTCTTTTGGTTCTTCAGGACACAATGATAAACATTACTGGAAACTACTGTAATATTTTAAGATTTTCTTAGAGAAGTTAATTTTACTAGGATTCTATGCCTCAAGCATAGTCACTTTGACTGTCTCTATATTAATTCTAAATTTACTCACCTTTCAAGGACCACGAAAATTCTTCTTTGATGCACAATTAAGGATAGGAAAACCAACCCTGGTGGCACAGGCCTGTTATCCCAGCACTTGGGAGGCTGAGGCAAGAGGTTAAGTCACAAGTTAATGAATTGGCAGCCATGTTTCAAAGTAAAATGGGCTGAGGATATAGCTCAATACAAAGTCCCTGGGCTTGATCCCAGTATCACAGCAAGAAAGAGGACAAGCTAACAAGACAGGACGGAAGGACAGAGACAGACCCAACCCCAAATTACAAAAATTATGCACTTTCTGAGCACACCACACAAAGTCTATGTCTTGAAACATAAGGTTAGATGAGGACAACTTTCATCTCTGAAACACTGACTTTGATAAGAAAAGGCTCATTCTATGGGTTCCCTTTCTAGGGCAGTTAAGATGGTTCCTTTGATCTGAAGTTTCTAGAAGCAGGTCACTCAACAAACATCTCAGAAACACACTAAGTTGCTTAGGTCCAAAAATGTAACTGAATCTCACTCAACAGAAATAAGTGATTAAAGTCTGTGATCTAATAGAAGGCATTGAGCTTTATAGGGAAAAATATTTAAATGAAAAAGAGGTTCTTTTATGACATGTGCAAAAAACAGTTCAAGTTCACTTTGGAAAAATGAACAACCAAGTAGACTCTACTCAGAATGAGCGGACTTCATCAAACACAGATTCCAAGCTCACAGGCAAACAAACACATGAAAAGGTGCTCAACATCCTTAGCCATAAGAGAAATGCAAATCAAAACATCGCTACGATATCTAACTCCAGAGAGAATGGCCCATATCAACAAGTCAAACAGCAATCAGTGCTGGAGAGGCTGTGGGGAGAAAGGAACTCTCCTATACTGCCGGTGGGAATGTAAACTGGTACAACCACAATGGAAAGTAGTATGGAGATCTCTAAAAAGACTGGAAATAAAAATCCCCTTCGATCTAGCAATCCTCTTCTGAGAATATTCCCCAAAGAATTAAAAACAACATGTAACAGAGATACATGTATACCCATGTTCATAGCAGCACAACTAATAATAGCTAAAATGTGGAAGACACCAAATTACCCATCAACAGACCAGTGGACGCACAAACTGTGGTATTTATACACAATGGAATACTACCCATCTATAAAGTCAGCAGGTTGGAGGCTTTTGTAGGCAAATGAAGACAACTTGAGACCATCATGCTTAGTGAAGTGAGTCAGAAGTTGAAGGTCAAATATTGAATGGCTTCTTTGATACGAGAAACCCAGATCACAATTATCTCACAGAACTTTATATGGAAAATAATGGGAACTGGGGGAGGGGGGGGGCTGGGTGGTGGGTAGGGGGAAGGCCAAAAGGAGAGAGGGAAGGGTCTTGCAATCTTGCCAAGATACGTATGTGCGCAAAATGCTCAAGATCACTGTAAACTTCAAATTTTGCACTTATACGTCTCAATAAAATGGGGGGAAAAAAGAGAGAAAAAAATCTCACAGGCATTCACATGGAAAGAGAAATAATGTAAGAAAAAAATTTCTGTTAATGTTTGTATTCCTCACACACAGTCTTCCAGTAATGAAATAAATGCAATGGATGAAAATCATAAGTAAAATTAGATTCATGACTATGAAAAGGAGGTGCAGTTGGAAGATTTTTAATAATGAGTGATACATCATAGAATACAGTCCAAATACTACTTACTGGAAAACAGAAGAAAATACGGTTACATTTTGAAAATTATTCTTGTTCTAGTTTCCACTGAAATGTAATAAAATAATTTCCTCTTCAAAATTACCATGACCTTTAAGAGGGTGCCAACTCCATATAGCGCAAGAGGAGAGACCTGGGCACTTGGGCGGAGACTGGGAGTCTACCAATACAATAGAAATGGAAGACAGGGAGTCTCAGAGAAAGAAAAAGGCACATAAATACACCAGTTTCATGTATCACTCTTCAGGCCTCTCCACTAGGCTGTTCCATACCATTCACACATTTCCCGGGATCTCAACTTCTGGCTTGGATGCTAGTTAACCAATCTCACCTCCTTCAGTTACTCACAGGAGTGGTGAGTAGGTTCTGCCATGTGACCCACCGCCCTATCAACACTCAGCCCCTCTTGAGGTGTGACCCTGAAGGCGGCTTAACAGTGCAGTTACCAGTTCAGTTCCACCCTGATGCACTGCTCACCACTGACTCTGTCTGAACATCTAAGAAGCTTTAAGCAACAGCTGATAAGGATGATTTATATTCAACCAATAATTATCCATCACCAACTTCAGCTTGTCATGCTAGAAGATTAACACTACTCACAAATACATACAAGCATACATACACAGATCAAAGATATAAAAAATACATAGATCAAAGATATATATGTATTTGACAAGATGTATCACATATATGAGATAAGTATTATTCAAAATGTTTGATTTACAGTTAAAATAATTCTATCCTGCTGTAAAGAAGGATAATTTGAGTTATTTGTAGAAAAATGGATGTACCTTGATACCATAATGCCAAATGAAATAAATGAAAAAGATAAAATATCATATGATTTCTCTTATATGAGAAACCCAAAATATAAATAATTTATAGAGCAAAATAATGGACAGGAAATAGGAAAAATTGAAGTAAACTGGGTGGAGGAAGTAAAAATCATTAATATAATTATTATTCATCATAAGTGCATACTAACAAAATTAACAGTTAGGTGGAAAATAAAAAAAGATTGCTGCTTGCTTGTGTTCTCTAAGGACCAGACGTTGAAGACATGTACGGCCATTCTTCTACTAACTGGAATGGGCCTACAATTGTTTTCAGAGATAATTTTCTGTATTAATCAACTTTCCCATTGCTGGACCACAACACCCAACACAAGCCACTAAAAAAGAAGAGATTTATTTTGGCTCATGGTTTCAGGGCCAGAACTACCATGGCAGCATGGTGCAGCTGAGCGAGGCTGCTTAGTCTACGGTGGCTGGAAACCAGAGCAGGGGAAGAGAAACAGAAAGGAAGGAACAGGAACCAGGTAATGTCCCCAGCGCTGTGTGTAGGCAACACACCCAGAACAGTGCTTTACTAAGTCCTGAGGCAGCACCCACACCAAGAGAGTGGACACAATTAAGCCTACTCACAATGAGATACACAGAGGATAGGTAGGTAGGCAGGCAGATGACAGGGCTGAAATGAGAGAAGAATCTGATATTCTGCAACGCATTTCTACCATAAAACATGATCACAACAGTGTGCAACACACAGCAGACCGAGAAAGATAGGGACGGATGGATGGGGCGGGGAGAGAAAGGGGGCGGTAGGGAGCATATTTTTAAAGTGCTAGCCCATAGGTAACATTTGGTAAATCTGGCACTTCTTCCCCAACATTCAAGAACATTTTTTCTTGGAATAAAGTAAAAGCACTTGGATTAGTAGCACTGATTATGCGTTTCTGCAGTTTCACACGGAGGGTCCCCCACAATGGGCTTGTGACCTTTCTAACCTCCATCTTGCTTGTCATTCTCATTTATTCCCCCAGGCTCTAACAGATAGCAGCCAGCTTGACAAAGTCATTTCCTGTTCCTTTGGCATTTAACCTTCATCGCTCATTGACACGTACATGTTCAAACCACTGGAGTAATAAAACACCCTTCAAAGCCCAACTAAATCATCACCATGTTTATGAAATCTGTCTTGATTCCACAGATGGAAAGCATCTCCTTACTCCAAGCTTCCAGGCACCTAATCATACCTTTCTAAAGGTTCCTATCTTACCAAGCAGGGTGAGGAACCAGGAGCCCAGGCCGGCAGTCAGACGTGCCTATATTCCATGTCCTGGTGCGCCATAGTGAACGTCCAATTTCTTCATCTATCCCATGCAGAAAAGAGCACGAGTTACCTCTTATGCCCGAAGCACTTTCCATAACAGTTAGCACTCAGGAGCAGTCAGTCAATATTACATTTTACTTTCACTTTGCATTTCAGTTGTGAAGATTTACCTCTACGTTTTGGATATTTTCCTCTAAGAAAAATTCCCAACCAAAAAAATAAGTAAATAAATAAAATAACTCTGGGGTCAATGAAACAGCATTGCACTACTTAAAAAAGTAGCATTATTTAGTATAAAATGTTTCTAAAAGTTCCTTAACATAGGAATAACAAAAATAGGAATAAATCTGAAGGAGCATCAATTACAGGTATGCATTAATGAATGACAGGTCGTGTCCTCAGACAAGAGCTCTTGGGCAGTTTTGTTGAGTGAACACGACAGAATGTACTTTCACAGACCATGACCGCTACGATGGCAGGAGGTGATGGGAGTGATGCAGCCACCATCTTTGCATGGTGAGTCATTGATAAAAAGCCATGTGGGGGCTGGTTATACTTCACAGTGTAAAAGAAACTCCCTCTTTTTATAGATCTCTGGCCTGCAGCTCTTGAGTTTAAAATAAAATACATCCTTTTAACCTCAAGAGGAAAATACAAATCTAGCTTTTTGGAAGGACACATATAGAAAGTCAAATATTTTCTAGAAAATTTGTGTTCTGTGCTCTCACATGCACACAAGTCTTGCTTCTGGTCAGCACCTAGCCCATCGTGGATTTTCAGTGAAGACTCGCTCAGTGGATCTTGTAAGTTGTTTAAAGCAAACATAAACCCGACCTACCTTCAAACAAGAAAGGTGTAGAGAACCAGCTCTATTTGGATGTCATAGAAAATTCCCAGCCTTTTTTTTTTTCCTTGCACTATATTATTTTGCCTAGTACAGGTCAAATGATTGATCTGCCTGCTAACCAAGTTTAACAGAGAAATTCGAGGTTAATTAGCTTCTCTCCTTCTTCTCATAAAGGCTAAATGTCCTAAAAATGACTGAATCATCTTCCACAGAGAACAAAAGCACAAACAAAACATTAAAATATTACCTGGGGAATAATGTTCCAATATTCATCTAATTGAAAGGCCATTACCTCTGGAGTTCTAACTTTTAAATTCAACTGCAATGCAAGCATATTTGTGAATGAGTAAAATATTACACACACACATAATACTCAAAATACGCAGTATATTAACAAGATTTTCATGGTTTTTCATTAGCATTTTCTTTTGCCTTCCATAATTAAATTTGGGAGATATAATCCTAATGAAATTGAGATGTAAGATTTTTTTCTCTGGCTTAATGGTAGGAACTTGCCCTGCAAATATCACGAGATGAGGCACTAAGAGATAAGAGTTCCAAATTGCTTAGTCATTGCACAAGCTATGTATGGATTTGGACAAAGTTACGACCCAACCATGAGACCACAACGGTGCACACTTCAAAGGCATGCTTACATAGGTATATCAAGTGGGAATGTTTCAAAACCATGCTATGTAGAATACAAAGTATAAAAACATGGACAATTCTATTTTCTTTTAATGTACTATGATCATGTAACCTGCTTCAATATCCAAATGGGAAAAATCTCATATATCATGATATTGAGGGGAAGACACCAAGTTATTTCACTTCCATTCAAAACTAAAGTACCTGCACACCCAATATGCAACTTGAGGAGAAGGTTGAGGGCAGCCAATTCAATGGCTTCTAAAACATTACCAAAATATTTTTAGATGAGTTCTCTGGAATTCAGTTTTTAAAAAGTGAGTTCAATACACATTTGACTCTTGGGAAACAATGGGCAAGAGTCAAAAACATTTCAAAACACTTAATATCATACACTGGTGAATGATTCCCTACAGCAACAAGCACTGTGCCTCCCCCAAAACAGCTCTGGTCAACAGCAGCATGGCTTCCTCCACAGTCAATTCTAGGGACAGAATCAAAGGTATGTTTCAACATTGTATCCAGTAAATTATGAAACATGTCTCTCCAACCTAATAGCCACTTTATCCAATTTGGTTGGGGTCCAGAGAGAAAATTTCTAAGAACTCAATTTTCACTGTGAAGGTAATTATATACATTAATTATAATTTCAAATAATCTCACTCTCAGAGAAGTAACTAAATTCAGATGTTGAAACTGATTAGGCCAGTACTTGGATCTTAGAAAGTGCTCAAGAAATTGACAGCAACACCACCATCCTCACTACAATTATTATTACTAATCTGCTAACTATTTTGTGTCATTTAGAATTACTGTAGTCCATTTAATGAAAGAATGTGATAACAAGGATTAATTGCTTCTCATACACCTTATCTTAGGCATCCAAAAATTTTATTCCTTCATCTAAGAAAACCAGCCTGTCCTAACAACAGGAATGGCTTCATCTCCGTGTGTTTTAGAACATCAGGGATGCCTCCACACTGAGATCTAGTAGCTGCAGATCTACACTTCGTGAATGCCTACATACCACCCCAGCTAAGTATTTTCCTCATCTTTGATTGGCTGGGTGATTACAAAAGGATACGGGATGGGGACCGCATCAGGGAAGACAAACTACACACCGGTGGTGTCTGGGGCTCAGCTCTGTGACGTCCCCAGCTGTGTCAGCTCAGAATAGTCTTATACTGCTTTGCATCGCACAAAAATAAACAGCAGCAATAAAAGAATCCAGATGCCTTACTCTCTGCCCTAGTAAACGGGAACACACTGCACATGTCCCTTAACCAACAAGAGAAACGAGAACATCCGCTGGGCCTTGTGGGTCCGTCCACCTCTTGGCTCTCAAAGTTCTCCCCACCCCCACTTTTTTTCTCTCCATCCCTTCATCTCTGTTGCTGATTCTCAGCTCCACTGTGGCTGTCGTGCCTCCCTGACGCCTGGAATAGTGCCCCGTTGCCATGGAAATAATCACTCTAAAAAAACAATACAATAAAATAAAGTAAGTAATAATGAAAGCTTAGGCAGCTTGTACTGTAGCCAGGAAGGGAGGGAGGGCAGGCTGTGCTGGAAATAGAACTCAAGACTTCCCGACATTAACAACTAGACCAACACCTCCCCTCTTTTTAATCACTTTCGCTTTCATGTACAACATCCGCTCACACGGTGACAGGAAGCATGCAGATTTTAAATGAAGAAAAAGCCAAAGCTACAGTGCGGCGAGGGAACGGGCCCTACGACGATTTCAGGGACAGGGGATGCACCCCCTCTACATTTCAGCTGTGTTAACTGTGACACTGCCCTCACCCAACTCTGTGAAGACCGGAGTCAAATTGGAAGTGGAATGCACAGCTTTTCATTCTTTTCCAGTTGCATTATGAAAGTACATCTTTTTTCATCCAAGCTTTAGCAGCAAGTCCCATTCTTATCAATCAAATCTGATCTGACAGCTGCATACTGCTCATTGCTGTGAGAATAGTTTACTAATATATATATATATATATATATATATATATATATATATATATATATATAATGTCTATAAACAAACAGGGCACTGTACAATTGGCAGATCATTCCAGTAAGAGAAACATGTATAGCATATTGAGGGCTCTTGCCAACCAGAATATTATAAAACAAGATACACAATTTAAAAAGACATAAATAGGATAAAATGGCCAAGTAAATTTATTGTCACATTTTACTTTCACCACTTTGGTCTTGAATAATTCAATCCTGTTGAGCAATAAGGAACAGAGCTGGGCCAGACAACATGTTCGTTGACAACAGTGTTGTACTGTGTTCAAATCTCTTGTTTGTACAGCATATAAAGTTTGTGTGGATCCCTAAAGAAAATCTCACAAAAGCTTCCCAAGTGAGGAGAGGCATGAAGAAACATACAGGACGTGAAGCGGGAGTCTGGACTGCCGGGGAATTTAGAACCTGCACTTTCAGGTCAACTGAAATGTGTTAACGTGAGGGGTCATTTCCTCAAAAAGTATTTAAGTGCATCTGTGGCCAGGGATGTGCCAGATGGGTGGTTATAATGATAGCAATGACCTCTCTGGGACTGTCACTTCCCTCCAGGAGGTTACAGGCCAGTAGAATGGCAAGTTATTAAACAGATTCACAGCTCATCATGATCGATACGAAATTAGCAATATGCGGAAGCAGGAGGTGTAACGATGGACTGTTTTTACGCTGGCTGTGCCTGGATGGGCCGATAGATCAGCCCAAGGTCAAGGAGTTGATTAAAAGGTAAGAAAGATGGAAACAGGAAATAAAGGGCAGGAGTAGTCTCAGGCACTCATAGTAAAGGGACGGACCAGGCAGGCACAGGCACTTGAGGAGTGGAGCGAGGGCCGTGACTACGTCGGAGATGATGGCATTGAGTGTTGGGAGAACACCACTTGAAGACCTAGGAATGAGAGAACAAGAATAAGCATGCCAAAAGGAGATTCTGGTTAAAACAAAGGAAATCAGGCAAAGAAAGAAAAATAATGAAGCAAAGTAGAGATAATTAGGGTATAACAAGAGAGTTTGGACTGAAATTTACCTCTCATACACCCAGTGATAAGACTAATGGACCTCTTAGCATCCTTGCGAGGGAGACCAGATTTCCACTAGAATGAGGGGTGTGCTGTTCCTCTTTAACATTTATTGAGCACCCACTGTGTTCTAACTACATAAACCTTCATTGGATGGTAATAAAAGCCCTAGGAGTGAACGCAGAGAGCGGAATGAAGCAGCGATGGGGTAAGGTTGAGCAGAAAGGCAGGTGATTTCCATTAGCCAGAAAACTGCTTAGAGCCTTTATCCAAACACGCTCAGAAGGCATGGTGCTAACCTATTTGGAGGATGATGAACTTCTTACTGGTCTAATTGGGAAATAAAACGTAAATGAATGAGAGAAAAAAACACCAACACAAGGCCAAAAATTTTTGTACTATAATAAAGGTTAAAGGAAAGTCATATCATTGATCGGATGATGATTTTAAAATGTTATTGAAAACACATGTGGTAGCAATGTATGTGGTCAATGTAAACAGATGTAAGATCACACTGTGTACCAAGGGCCACTTGACAATGGATTGTGTGCACAGGGGAAACTCCTTTGAGTCCTTTGTCATACAAAAATGGGGCTCAGTGCCAGCAACTGCCACACGGAACTCAAAAGAGCAGCCCCAAATCTACTTAGAGACAAGAAGTGGGAAACACATGTGTGATCTACTGTTCAGCGAAACCAATTTCACATCACCACAACGGCAGACAGGGAAGATACAAAATCTGTTCAGTTAGTGCATGACTGAGCACACAAAATCCCAGTGAAAATATATCAGAAATTTCTCATGATGGTTATTAAAGATCTAGGGATCCTCAATCTAGACTAGCACACTTATATTTCTTTTGATGCTACACCCAAGCTTCACATGTTTCAGCAAGACAAGGAGCTGGCCTTGTGCTTATAATATGCTCTTAAAAATGTCTAAGGGAACTTGACCAAAAGAATATGGTGGGTGATGACTTGTGCTGGCTGATTAACCCGTTGTAACTTTGAAAGCAAATGTAAGATGAAAACTTTTATAATCTCCAGCTTTCTCTATAGTAACTGTGGAGGCTAAGGTGGTTTGAAGCCCAGGGACTTAAATGCCATCTTTAAGGGAGACTATTTTAGACAAGGAAGGGATCAAGAGGAGGGGGAGGACGAGAGAGCAATGGGGACAACTGGTGATTAAAGTACGCTCCAGGCATGCAGGACTTGCCAAGTGAAACCTGTTATTCTGTGTGGCCGGTAAGTTCTAATTCTATGAAGCCCGAGTTTTACTTCTGAGATCCAGCCTTACCCATCAATGACCAAGAAAACACAGTGGAGTCCTGACCCCTGACCGCCCCCCGCCCCCCAGGCTCTTCCATCTCCAGATTGGGCATGACCCTCCACGTTCCACCCAAACAGTGAAAGCCACCTTTGCTTCCTCCCTCTCAGATCTAAACTGTCAGCAAGTCACATCCACTGTAACACACATAAGGAATTGTTTGTTTCTACTCATATGTATCCCATGGCGCTGTCATGAACCAGATTTGCATCGTTTTTTTTTTTACTCAGACTGTCAATTGCCTTTATTAGACTTCCTTCTAGCAATACAAATGTTAAGATACCAAATAAATTCTGTCACTTGCAAACGTGCACAGTTGTGTTGGCTACATTATATACACTATTAGGGTTCTAAGTCTTCACTGTGGTCCACGAAACTCCAAATGCCCAGACTCTCCTATTTGTGCCTAACCAGATGCCTCTTCCCCCTGTTACACCCTCGCTCACTACACGCTTCTGCCACTGAAGTATTCTTTCCTCGTTTCCTGAACACAGCAATCCCTTTCCCCCCTAAGGGCTTTGGCTCCTATTCGGCACTGTGCCTGGAATGGAACTCAGGTGGGGAAGGTACAGCGTCAACGTGGCTGACTTTAGGGTCCACCCTGGGGACTGGCAGAACACACCTCTAGATATGCTGGGTGGGTCACAGAGGCACAGCCCTAGGCTACGTCTGGACCCTCGCCCTCTTCCTGTCTTGCATTCTTCTCCTACTCTGCTTCCAGCCGCCATGAACTGAGCATTTTTCCTTTGCCACATCCTTCCACCATGATGCTCCTGCCTCAGAGAAAGCCAACCATGTTCTGGATCTCCTGAAACCATGATCCAAATTCAACGTCTCTTTCTTTAAGTTGTGCCAAGTATTGCATCGACCAATAGCAAAGCCAACTAACACAGGACTAAATTATCAGATGGTTGATTCCTGCTTGACATTTAGATTCCACCTCAAATGACATTTCTTTAAAGAGTGACTGTCTTGCCCATCTACTTAAACCCACACTCTTCTCACACTCAGTCTATCTGGTGTTTGTCTACTTAGTGAAAATTTGTAATTGGGGTGTGGGTGTTGGTGCGGTGGGTGGCGATGCTGAGGACTGAACTCAGACCTCACACGCGCTAGGCAAGTGCGCTACACCCAGAGCCGCCTTGCAGGCCTATAGTTGCACCTTCATCCACCTTTGTCTCGTCTCACTTGCGAGCACACGAACTCGGTGTATGAACTCGGCTCCTTTCCAACCGACTCACCTAGAACCTTCACTTCCCAGCATAACTAATACATCAAAGATGTGTGATATTTTTGAATAACTGAGGACTGACGTACTTATGCAGCTGAATGTGGGAAGGTAACAAAGTTTCTGTATATGCGAAGAAAAATGGAAGGGGAGGCAAGCCACAGTAAGGTCTACTGCAAGATGCGTGAGCATCAAGAAAAAAAATCCATTTACTAGATGACACAGATTTTTTTGCTAATAAAAGGATGAAATTTTAATAAGCATCAATTACCCAGTGTCTCCTGTTCTTTAATCAGAATGAGCCATGTAGTTATTGAAGGTGTGTGAGAGGAAAAGGATTTTAAAATAAATCAACTCTTCTTTGCTTCGTTCACTCTTTTATTAGCATCTTGAAAACAATGTACTTCAATCTTAGTAATTATTTGGGTGACAAGATCTAGCAATAGAACAACAACACAGAAACACGTTCCATGTAAATGGGAAATTTTCTTTGGAAAAGAGTTCAGAGGGAGAAGATTCCCCAAAATGAAATTCCCTGAATCAAAGTCTTCATTTCCTTCAGGGAAGAATTAGTTTCACTAATTATTCATAAAAGTGCAGCTCCTAAGTGAAAATTTCAGTTTTATTATTAAGATATCCCTTCTTTGTAATACAAATTCCTCTCCCAGTGAATCAGATGATAATTTTTTAATGTAGGTGGGAACAAATCTATTTTTAGAAATGAGGGTTTTTGATGACGAGGGAAATCAGTGAGGCTCTGATGCCAAGAGTAACGTTTTAACATTTCTTTTAGAGGATTTTGCAAATTGTTGTATGGGTCTGTCTGTACTCCTCTGTCAAGGGTAACAAGTGCTCAGCTTCAGCAAGGGCAGGGAATAAAAGATCCAGATCTGGAAGAGCTTCAGTCAGCCCAACAGCAGTGAAAGAAACCATGTGACATCCACAGTTAGCAGTTACCTAAATTACAGTCGACCTCAGAGGGGCAGAAACTTCATTAAGCATGATGTTCTCAAGCTTCTTCCATTTGCCTGCAAAAGCCTCCAGGCTGTTGGACTTTATAGATGCATAGTATTCCATTGTGTATAAATACCACAGTTTGTGTAACCATTGGTCTGTTGATGGGTATTTTGGTGACTTCCATATTTTAGCTTTTGTTAGTTGTGCTGCTATGAACACGGATATACATGTATCTGTTATGTGTTGTTTTGACCTGTTTTGGAAATATTCCCAGGAGGGATAACCTCTCTTGAAAAACAAGAAGAAATAGAAAAACTCTTGTAATCACATGCCTAAATACTACCGAACATGCAAGGTGAAATTGCCTTAATGCTCCTGACCACCAACATACACAAAAATTCAACATCACTTTCATCCTGATCCTTGAGCATTGGAAAAGTGATGGAGACTCTGCAAAGAACTCAGGGTCTATTGCACCCAAGAAAACGCATCCCACAGAGACACAATGTGTGCCTGAGCTGTCTGGAGCTGAGCCACACACATTGACAGATACCCTGACTCAAAGGTTGCAAAAACAGGGATCTAGAGGAAGTGCTTGTAGGAAAGACACCAGGCTTGTCACTTTCAGGTAGTTTTTGCTTTAAAACTTGGTAAGGTGGCCAAGCCTGGTGTACACGCTTCTAACCCTAGCACTCTGGGAGGCTTGGCCAGGAAGCTCACAAGGTTGAGCTCAGCCTGGGAAACTCAGCAACTTGGCAAGACTCTATCTCAAAATCATGAGGGAAAAAAACAAAACAAACAAACAAACAAACAAAAAAAAACAGACCGAGGTTTTATCTCAATGTGAAGGCCTTGGGCTTGATCTCCAACACCACAAATTATCATCTAAAATAAAATTAAGATAAAATGTAAATGCGATGCAAAGCCTGTCCTATGAAGATACAAAGTCTCCAACATGAAAAGATCCACTTGCTTTAATATTTGAAAGAGACTGAGCCCCGTGCAGAGCTGGCAGGGCGTTGGCACTGTCGCTGTAAGAAAGCCATCGGTTCTTTCCCCTAATAACTTGGCTGGTTCACATGGGAAGGTAAGAAGCCGTGCTGGAGCTTGAGGAGCTCAGAGGCCCAAGGGAAAAGCTAGAGAAACCCCCATCTCTGGGCTGTGTCTCCCAGCCAGGGGAAGGTGGCAACACTGTGGGGCCAGGGTGGCAGATGTGGGGGTCAATGAATCCAGTGGCCTTGGACAGGTCTAGCTCACAATAATCTGAGCTATTA
>PVKB01005634.1:67154-89807 GCA_004027205.1 Ctenodactylus gundi | reverse complement strand
CACACAGTACAGTGGGCCCACAGGAACGAGGCAAGCTCACCCAGGCCACGCACACAATGGTACACAGTGGCCTGTGAAATGCTCGCATAGAATAGACCTGGCTGCTGGGAAACCTTGATTCCCACCAAGTAGTAGATTTAGTTTAAGGCCGCTGTCCCCATGGGACGCTCTCAGCCCAGCAGTTGGGTAGTAAGAAGTCCCAAAATGAGCATAGGGATCCAAAGAAACAGCACAGGTCTGAGAAATCATTTTGTGACCTTGGACTGCCGTGTTTATGAGTATTTGATATACAGGGTAGAGTAAAAATATGGTGAATAATAAATTTTTAAAATATATTACGGTAAAAGATACATTGCCATCAGCTCCCTCCCCCCTCCAGAGTCTCCCTCTTTGCTTCGTATACACTTACCCATCCTTGCCACTTTCTGAGGCAGTTCTGGACATCCTCTTTTGTGAGAGTCTACCTACACTGTCGTGGCTGCCTCCATGTCAAAACTGAACCAATTCAAAACGTCGACCTTTCACAGTTACTTTGACTTTGGAGAAGAGCCCAGTTTAGCAACTGAGGTGGACGAGGACATGCCACTTGTTTCTACAAGCCATCTTTCTGTTGGGTGGCACTTGGCAATCATATTCACTGTACTTTTTGATCACACTCCATAAAGCCACTTATGAAAAAGAACCAGAACTGTTTCAGGAAGGGGCAGGAACTGTGTTCACTCCAGGAGGAAGATTTTAAAGAGATCAAATAGCAATGGGTTTGTTGCTATAATAAAAATTCTTTTAAATCTTTATCATCCACTTTGACCATACACATATGAGGCCCCTTCTTGTAAGGTCATGGCCACCAGTTGGCATATAGGACACTGAGCCCCGGGTTGTTCAGCTGACCCACACCCACTGCTCTTTCCTGATGGTGGCTGTGGGCTCACCTCAAGCTCTGGAGAGGCCCCAAAGTAGGCACCCTCATGCTGCAGCTTGTCCTGGTATATCTGAGGAGTGGGGCCTCGGGAGCTGAGAACATGCAAGGCCTTTAAGGCAGGGTCCTTAACTCCTGAGCTACAAACTGGCACCAGGCTCCTCAGCAGGAGACAAGCCATGAGTCAGTGAGTCAAGCTTAATCTGTGTGTGCGGTGGCTCCTCATCACTCACAGGAGCACCTGGACTGCACCTCCCGTCAGACCAGCAAGGACATTAGATTCTCACAGGAGTCTATGTCCTACTGTAAACCACACAGGCGAGAGATCTAGGTTGCACTCCCCTTGAGAGAATCTAATGCCTGGGGCTCTGCGATGGGGCCAATGTCGTGATGCTAGCCCTCGCCCTCCCACCCCTCACCACATTTATGGGAAACTTGTCTTCCATGAAATTGATCCCCAGTGCCAGAAAGGCTGGGGACGGCTGCATTAAGGGACAACTTTGCAAATGAGGGGGTGTGTGGCAGATGTAATTCCTGAGGATCTTGCTTGCTTTGCTCAGAGCGAACAGCCTTGTCTCCCACCTGCTGGAGATGAGCCCTCAACGTGGCGAACAAAGGAAAAAGCTCCCGTGACTGGGGAGGCTCATTCCAAGCCTGAGAAGGGAAAGGAGTTTGCATGCATTTCTGGATGCAAAACGTGTCTGCACCATGCCAGAATCGGTTTGTGCCTCTCGCTTTTTGAAGCCCCCTCAGATAACAAAATGCAGACATTTTCCTGAACGCGCGGTTCCTTTATTGATCTTGGACAAAAGGGGGGAGCAGTGAGACATTAGTCCTACAAGTGCGCTGTTATAGGCAGGTGGCAACGCGTTCTTAACATCTGAGCAAAACACACTGAAACAAATACAGCCACGGCAGGAGGTGGGCATCCCCTGGGAAATCGCCCTCCCCGGGCCCGGGGTTCTTCACGTCTATGCACAGAAATTTCTAATACTGGAAAACAGCTGTGAAAATCTTATGCCTGAATTCTTGGCTGAAGTTTTCTCCCCTGCCTCTTGGTAATGTTGTTTTAATGTGTGTGATTTTTTTTTTTTTTTTTTGCTAGAGGCTGATTGTCCCTTGTCCCTCCTCTTGGGTTCTCCTGCGTTAGGAGTCCCTAACCCTCCACAGGCAGTGGACTCTGCTCAGCTTGTGTGAGCCACCAGGAGAGCTGTCTTAGTTGTCTTTCATTGCTGTGACTCAATACCCAACATGAACAACTTTAGGGAGAAAAGATTTATTTTTAGCTTACAGTTTCAGAAATTCACAGTCCATTCATGGGTGGGTAGTTGGAAAATGGTGGAATCACATGGTGGGACTGCAGCTAGAGCCAGAGCTGGAGCTGGTGCTCAGGAGACAGAGATACTCACTGCAGCTTGGTGGAATAGAGAGTAGGCTGGGAGGAAGGTGGAACCAGCAAATGCCCCTCCAGGTCAAGCCTCAAGCACCCGCCCTTTCCAGTCAGGCCCATCTACAACAGTACACAGTATCCACAGGAACATGAGGCTTTTGAGCGTCACTTCAGACCCAAACCACAACAGCATGCCCAGGGGGAAGCAAGATTGTCTGTTCAACCTACTGTAAGAAAATACTAGAGTCCAGTGGCTCATAAGGAACAGAAATGTGACAAGGCAGCCCTCTGGGGTCTCTTATAAGTGCTGCAATCCCATACATGGGGCTCCACTCTTCTGGCTGGTCACCCCCTTCCTAGTTCCAGTTTCTGGGGGTACAGCGTCAGTGTAGGATTCTTGGGGTACACACATTTAGGCCACTAACTGGAAGGGAATCCTGCAAAGGACACTGTCTTCCCTGTGGGACAAGCTGCCACCTCTTCCCTCCCCCGCCCAGCCTTGGCTTCCTTTCCTGGCCCATGCTCTGTAGCCCAGGCTGGTCCTGATGCACTGTGTAGCCAGGCTGGCCTTGAACTTGTGGCAGTCCTCCTAGCTCAGCATTCTGAGGGCTAGGACTACAGACATACGCCACCACGTCCAGCTTATGTGGTGCTGCGGAATCAAACACAGGTACTTAGCACTTGCTAGGCAAGCACTTTAACTACTGAGCCATTCCTCCAGCCCTTATTTGCTTTCTGAGACAAGGTCTTGCTCTGCAGTCCAAGCTGGTCTTGAACTCACTATGTAGCCCAGGCTGGCCTCGAACTCATGGCAGTCCTTCTGCCTCAGCCTCCTGAGTGCTGGGATTACAGGCATGCACCACCACGCCCATTTTTTTGTGGTGCTGGGGAATCAAACTCAAGGCCTTGCACTTGCTAGATGAGTGCTTTAACCACCCCTGACCCACCTGAGGGTTTTAAGCTGAGGGTGAGCTTGTCATAGGAGGCTACTGCCCAGAGCCTGACCTATGGCTTTCTCCAGAGGTTGGAACTTAGAGATACATCCAGTGACATAAAACCAGCCTTTTTATTATTCCTGATGCTGGGGACAGAACCTCCGGGGCCTTCTGTCTGCCAAGACTCCAGTGTTGAATCCAGCGCCAAGTTCCTCGACCTCTGAGGAGGTGATTGGGTAAATTCTCAGAGCTGTCTGCAGGTGTGTGTGTGTGTGTGTGAGCCCTTCGCATGGCACGGTGAGGAAGGGGGTTGTCACAGCCACTGGGGGAGCAGCTGCAGAGACGTGGGGCAAGGATCGCAGGATGTGCGCCCCACTGCAGTGGCGGTCCAGCCCCTGCTCGGGGCAGGAGACAATGTGCCAGCTTTTCAGGTGGCCCTAGACTGAGGGCCGAAACAGAACAGTGGAGCTAGGAAAGATAATGGGGAGAATGGCTTCCCAGTGTTCTGCCTCCATTATTCTAGGTTTGTTGAACATTACTAATGGATCTGTGAATCACTTGCATTGTGGGAATGCTCACAATTCAGGGATAATTTGTGTCTTGCAAACATGATGCCTTGGTAGACTGCGTGGTCTTGAACTTTTTCCTGAGGTTGTTGACAGAACTGTTGCCTTCAGGGGAGAGTTTAGGTTTAGGATCATAAATGATACATGGTATTATTTCCTTTTTTGTTTGTTCTGTGGTACTAAGGACAGAGCCTGGGGCTTTCGCATTATGCCTCGTCTCCCGCCCATTTTTATTTTTGATTTTGAGGCAGGTTCCTGCTAAGCTGCTAAGTTGCCCACGTGGAGCCCAAACTAGGGATCCTCCTGCCGCAGTCTCCCCAAGTGCTGGGATGACATGGCTGTACCACTGGGCCCAGCAAAATTGTTTCTTTAAAATGTACTTTTGTCAGTGCAATCCACTGCGCAGCTCGTGAGATTTCGCTGTTAGCATGTGTCAGGTTTCTTCGTGAACTGACTCACTGGGATCGATTGTGTTCTCAGCTGTCAGTCACTGTGTACAGGACTGAGAAGGCAGCCCAGCAAGGTACAGCATCCCTGACACAGAGACTCTGACTCACACCTGGGGACACCAGGTGTGACACAAAGACATTGGCGCCCTCAGCCACCCAGGCAAAGCAGGGTGGAGAGGGAGGGAAAGCCAGTTGCAGAGAAAACTATGGAGTAAGACGGGTGCAGATGAGAGAAGACTGTGCCCCAGATGCAGATGGGGCGGGGGGGGGGGGGGGGCTATGCAGCCACTTCTTCTTGAGTCAGGATGAATGTCCTTAAAGCCATAGCTGGTGGGTAACCACTGGAGCTTAGGATGTAATGACAAGGGGGCACCCTGGGAGCAGGAAGAGCTCCTGCAGCCTCTGAGGCCAACTTCCCCGCTTTTGGTGTTGAGCTCAGAAACTGCATGGCTTATCCGGGGAAAGCCATCATGGGTTACCTGGACAGAGTGGCTCTTTCCCCCAGAAGCTTGGGGTCTAAGCCCTGCTGCACCGGTGGAGACACAAATGGGGCCACCACAGGAGCAAGTGTAAGGGAATTAGCAGAGTCTGTGTGGAGAGGGGGTGGCCACCATCACCTGGCCAAGGTGGGGCCTCCAGGCAGCACCAGAGAGGAAGCTATGTGGGCCTCAGAGAGGCTGGGTGGCTCAGCAGACCCCGCCCAGCCTGGGCAGGTGCTGAGGAAGCTCAGTTGGTTCCTCAGGTTGGTCCCAAGGGGAGGTAGCAGTTACTAATCAGATCAGCAGTTGCACTGCAGCCGGCTCCCTGAGATGGGAGTCAGAGAGTCCCCTAATGTGTCTTCGAGACAGTACCACTGGCTTCCTGGGCTGGATACTATAGAGCGGTGGGCCCCAATCTTTGTGGCACCCTGGGTTGGTTTTGTAGAAGATGATTTTCCATGGAGGGGGTGAGGGGATGGGGAGAGGAAACAGCTTGGCATCCCTGCCTCGCCCCCACCTCAGATCAGCAGGCATTAGTTCTCACAAGGACCATGCGCTTGAATCCCACACATGCGCAGTTCACGGTAGGGCTCATGCTCCCGTGAGAATCTACTGCTGCCGCTGATCAGACAGGAGAGTGCTCAGGCAGTCATGTGAGTGATGGGGAGTAGCTGTAGGTAGAAATGAAGATCTGCACGCAGCATAATCCGTGGCCTGGAGTTGGAGACCTCAGCTGTAGAAATAGGTTGTGTCCCCTGCTCGTTGCATGGCAGCCAGGAAGCAGAGAGGGGAGGGCGGAGCCAAGGACACCCAGTCACACCCCAGGGACACACCTCTTCTGACCCAGCTCTGCCTCTGAACACTGGAGACTTACAGGGAACGCTGTAAATCTAAACCCTAATATACCTCCTCTGTGCTTACTGCCGGGGGACGTCACCATCCTCCCTGCTACGCTGATGGTGCCTGCAGGGTCGGGCTCACGCTGAGAGAGAGGCTCAGGACATCTGGAGAACCTGGGGAGGGAACACGGGGTTGGTCCATCTCCACTCCACAGCATCAGAGGGTTCAGCCCAGCACACACGACAAGTGTGGAAATTTAAAGCACACACTCACGTGCATGCATGATTACACATGCACTAATACATGTACCCACATGCACACACACACATGAAAAGCCAGGCTTCCCCCACTATCTCGGGGGGAAGGGGCTCCGTGCCCCTCGTGACACCCACAGGGCATGCCTTAGATAAGAAGGAGTCCACTTTGATTCTTTTCGGTAGAAACAAGGAAAAACCATGCACAATGCAAATACCTTGTGTATGGTCCCTGCAGACATGATTTCCCTGGCGTGAGTGTCAGTAAACAGCTTCATGTGCCCAAGGCCAAAGGCACAGATGGCTCTAAGTTCCTGTGACAACCCTGATCAGAATTGAGGTCGGGTGTGATCACGGCCTGAGCTGGGGACGTTTCACGATAGTGAGACACACCTTGTGGCTCATATGTCCTGCCAGGACTGTGGCTCCCAAGGTCAGAAATGCTGCTCTGCTGGGACCCTCAGAAGGTGGCATGGCACACTGCGAGAGCAGCTCGCCCTCCACCAGAAATGGAAGTTGTGCCAAGTCTGCTTTCCCAGGGTTTAGTTCTCCAATGGTGACTGCGGCGTTGGCCTTGGGCTGGCTTTGGGGCTCACTAGCAAAGTGAGAAAAGGTGAGTCCTGGGGACAATGACAGTTGCTCAGGGTGCAGGGGTCGCAGTTGTATGGGAACCTTCTCCACAGGGCACCTGCTGCAGACAGGGCCAGACCTTAGTGGAAGAAGGGCCAGTCCAGGCCCCAGGTCCATGGGCTCTGATGGAGGTGGCCAGCGCTGTCCTCAGCCAGAGGCCAGCTCAGACTCACAGAACCAGATCAAAAATATGGTTAATTATTAATTTTTAAAAAATGTATTATAGTAAAGGACACACTGCCATGACCCCCCACAAACCCTCTTCCTGACGTTGAACACACTCATTGCCACGGTTTTGAAGTGGTCCTTAAGTCCTCTTTCTGGAGTGTCTCTGCTTACGCTATTGTGGCTGCCCCGATATCTGGAATAGATTCATAACATTGACTTCTTATGTTCATTTTAACTTTGTGGAAGAGCCAGAAGTCACATGGTGCCAGATCTGGTGAATGAGAACACACGTCCATGCTCTTATGAGCCCGCCTTTCCACCTTTCCACTGGATGGCGCTAGGCAGCAGCAGTCACTGTATCTTGGTCACACCTTGTAAGACACTCAGGAAGGAGGATGCCCAGAATGCATCAGGAAGCAGCTAGAATAATGAGATGAGTGTGTTCCAAGGGAGGGGAGTTCATGGTCACGTGTGTTTTACTGTAGTAAATTTTTAGAACTTAAGTGTTGTGACCCTTGGAGAGATTATGTCAACTTGAGGCAATCAGGAACCACACTTGGACTAGGGTTGGGAACCACGCCTAGATTAGGCAATTGCAAACCAGCCCGGATCAGAGTGTGAGTGGTCTGTGGCCCAGAGAATGAGGGAGGAGCACCCACCCAGATGTGGGAGGCCCAACTGGGAACTCTGTTTAAAAGGAGAGAAGTAGAAAGATTGTTCCAGCTTCTTCCTCTGGGAAAGCTCTTGCCTGCCTTGGCAATTGTCTACAGACCCCAACTTGCTAGATGCTGCAGATCTTGATCACAAATTCGCCCCGTCTCAGTTTGTACTTGTCTGCCTGTGGCTTATCTTCGGTCACTGATCTTCAGTCTCTGGTCTTCACCATTGTTCTTTCAACAACCGTAGCAGGTGGGAGTTCTACGTCGCAGCTGAGCAGCCATCGGACACTCCAGCTCTGGCACGTGCAGGCCGCCATCTTGGTTATCTCTATCCTCAGATTTGTAAGCCTTCTGAATAGATCCTTTTTGTTATAATTTCTGTAAATTCTGCCTTTTGAAAGAACCCAAGCTAATTCAAGTGCGCACCCTCTAAGTCAATGAGAGCCGGCAGAACAGGAATTGCCTGGGCCTTGCCCTCTCCATCCGCCCTGGTCCTGTCCCGCCCTGAGCAGCGTTGAGACAGGCTCCTGCCTTTGGCTGGGTCTCTGCCCAACTTTCTTAGGCCAACACCCCAGGAGAGGAAAAGCACAGAGAAAGACAGGAGGGACTGGGAGAGCCCCTCATCTTCCACCACAGAGCCCCTTAGGGCAAGTCCGGCTCCCAAGAAGACGCAGCACCTGAGCTTGCTGGTGGGCCCATTGTTCCCCTGACCCTCCCAAAATTGTGCAGAAATAGGCAGGCCCGGTGGTACAGGTGGGTCATCCTAGCAGTGTGGGAGGCTGAGGCAGGAGGATCACATGTTTGAGTGTAGCCTGAGCAACTTAGCGAGGACTTATCCCAAAAATAAAATTCAATAATAATAGTAACAAATTATCATTATTGTTATTATCATTGCCTAGGTACATAGATCTCTATGACGTTCCTGGCCTGCATCCCCAATACCACTCACACAAAAAAAATTGTGCAGGTGGCCCCCACCCTCCTGGCTGCCTCCAGCATCCACTTTGCCTCAGGACCCTCAGGAAAGTGGGGTCGACTTCTTGTGGGCTCAGAGAGGCTCCAAAGTCAGGCACTCTTCCTTTTCCAGATGATGGAGAGCCGTTTATTATTGGTTTTGCTGTGGGGCAAGAAGGACGTTTCCAATCTAAGTAAAAGAGACAAAACAATTGGACAGAAGGGAAGTACTTCTTGAATGGGGCACCTCCAACCTCAAGGGGCAAAAGGTCATTGGCTTTTTCTCTGCTCATTCATTCTTCTTTACCTGGAGGGTAAACATCTCAACCACCTTGCTGTGCAACCCTCTCAATGTGAAATGTGCTCTTCAAAAATGAAATCTGGTGATTTCACAGTCAAGAACACTGATCCTGAGAGTCTCAGATTGCCCAGCCTCCCTGCCTTCGTGGGTGGGCAGTGGGGTAGGGGGATAGTGGGGCAAGTGTAGGATCTGCCCCGTGCCGCCTGTGAGTCCAGCATCCTGGCCACCTCTGCCATCTGTTCCTGCGGTGACCATGCAGGGAGGGACACACTGTCTTTGCCCAAACATTTAGCACAGCGGCGCCCCCTGTAGGAGCATCAGCATCAGCATCAGCATCAGGTTTGCATGTGGCTACAGCCCTGCCATCCCGGTTATCAGGGCCACAAGGATGGCCTGGACAGGCGTGAGCTGGGCTTTTCCTCCAGCATTCCTGTGCCGTGGAGGAGAAAGGGCTTAATCAAAGTTGACTGCAAGAGAGACCCAGCTTGCAGAGGGACCCCTCCCCATGTCACTGGCCACTCAAGTCTGTGTGCTCGAGTCCACGTGCCCGTCACTGACCTGATCAAAGGAGGTCATTTATTGTGATGAAAAGGAAAAAGAATTTATTCAAAATTAGCTCTGAGATGGCGGGGCCTTGTCACCCAGATCCCCGTGGCCCTCTGTACAGGTATGCGAGGGGCTTTTCTAGCAAGGAACAGCGAAGGGAGGGAACAATGAGTGCCGGCGGTTTCGTTCATTCCTGGACCCTGAGCTCAGCCTGTGGGCCTCTCGCACCCTGGGCGGCACCCGTGTCCACTTCCTACTGGCCGGGTCAGGGGTTGAGCTGGCAGCTGCGCCCAAGCCTGAGGAAGCTTGTGAAGCTGCTTCTCTCTGGACTCTAGCAGCGCAGGCCTGACATCCCATGAGGCTGGAGGCTGAGGCAGGAGGATCAAAAGTTCGAGCCCAGCCTGGGCAAATTACCGACTTAAGAAGACCCTGCCTCAAAAATCCAAGATAAAAATGGGCAGGGGATAGCTCAATGTGAAGCCTGAGGGTTGATTTCCAGTGCTACGCAACAACAAACAGACAAATAGAATATTAAAGTTCATTTTTCTGTTCCAGTTACACTCAGAGGGCAAATAGGTCGGTGCTGATGCTGGGGGTGTGGCTCTGTGCCTGTCCCCTCCCCAGCTCTGTCACTTCAACCCCCTCAGCAGCTCCCCAGGGGGCAGCAACACCGCTGCCTAGCACGCCCGCCCAGTGACAGGAGCTCACACGAGATGGGTGCTGGCACCCATGTGCCCGTCCACTGCACTTGCTTCAAGCATTCCCCTCTAGGAGAGCCCGGCTGCAGGAAGGAGCCACTCCCATGGCTGTGCGGGCAGTGGGATGTGACCAGCTCACCAGGAAAGGAACCACAGGTGGAGGCGCCTGCCTGCCTGCCTCCCGCTGGTCACGTGTGGGTTTCTTTCTACTTCTGGACCCTAAGCACCTTACACAGCCCGCAGGTAGAAGCATTACTTCCCTGCTACAGGTGAGGCAGTAGAAGGAGAGGTGGAGTTGGCAGAGCCAACTAGAACTTTGTCTTTTGTGGTACTGGCGTCAGTTCCAGGGCCTTTGCAGTGCGCTACATCACAGCCTGTTCTTATTTTTGATCTTGAGACAGTGTCCTGCTAAGTGACTAAGCTGCCCAGGCTGGCCTCAAACTTGCGATCTTCCTGCCTCAGCCTCCCCGACCGCTAGGACAATAGGCCTGGACCACTGGGCCTGGACACAAAAGGGAAATTTGAAATTTAGATTTCTTCTTCTCCCTTTGGACACAGTGGCTTTCTACACTTTCTCAGGCCTTGTGTAGAGCCTACTAGCCCCACGCTGCTCACAGGTAAGCAGACAGGACACACAGGTGCTGCCCCAGGACACTGAAGTCCGACTTTACTTCTAGGCAAGGAAGGGAGACGTCAGGGTCCAGAAGCGACAGACCAGCCCCGTCGTGTCGGTTGTTTCACGGGAGATGGTGACTGAGGTGATGACCGCGCTATCTGTCTCCTTGGAGCTTACTCTGAAGAAATCCTTTGTCCTGTTCACCACAATAGATGCCTCCCTTGATCTGTCAGCAGCGAGCACAGGGACCTGAGCGGCTGTGGACATGAGTGGCTAGTGACTCCCTTGATACCCGGCTTGAACCTCAGTCCTGAGTCCCTCTCTGAGCACTCTGCAGGGAGGGGCCAGCAGCAGCACCAAGGAGACTCGTGGAGTGGAGGCCTCTTTCCAAGGCCTCACGACTTCACATCCACAACCGTGTCCACCTAAGGACCGGGTGGGTGGACACATGCCCCTTGACCTCCCCAGGGAGGGGCTCCCGGCTGTGCAGAAGCCTCCGAGCCCTTCCGGCAGTGGGTACCCACATTGTGGCCCAGGCCTCCGCTCCTAGCTCTTCCTCTCTGTCCCCCCAAAGGCTTCCTGTTTCCTCAGTAGCCCCTGCACAGTAGCCAGGGCCAGGTGGCTCCTCCTGGGCTTCCTGTTGACCCTCCTGGAAGGTGCAAGCAGAAGAAGGGCCCCTCCCCTCGCCTCCCCTTTCCCTCTGTTTCCCTCTTTTCCCCTCTCCTACACTTCTTCTCTTCCGCCTTCCCCACTCCACATCCTGCGCACTGTTTGCAATTTTCTCTTTACACTTTGGAGGTGACACGAGGACCCCCCTTCCTCCCCCAACACCACGGTTCTCCACTTGGTGACTTCCCCAAAGGGAAAGAGCCCCCACAGGCCTTGTGGTGCACCTGCCTGAGTGCCAGAGCCAGATCCTGGAAGCGAGCACCCAGTCACCAGAAAGAGCATTTGTAATGCAAATGACCATTTGGATGTTGCCCTCCAGGGGTAACCCTTTACAAGCCAGAACTAATGCCTGAGAGGGGTGTCCTCACATCTGCATCCTGTGAGGACAGCGGCTGTTTGGTCTTACTAGTCAGTTGGTTCACACCTTTGCTCAACAGTGGGTAGGTACTTAGACACTAGCAGTTATGTTGCTTGCGTTTCGGGGTTTCGAGCCCAGGACCTTCGTACTGAGCTACATCCCTCGCCCTGTCTTTCTTTTTATTTTGAAGCAGAGTCTCCCCAAGTCTCTGAATTGCCCGGGTAGCCTCAAACTTGTAATCCTCCCGCCTCAGCTGCACAGAGGGCAGGATTACACGCCTGTGTCACCAGGCCTGGCCAGTTTGCCTATATTTAAAGAACTGCTCATAGGTCTACCCACCTGTGCTCACCTGTGATGTCATATCCAGCAGCCACACAACTGCCAAGTGGAGTCTTAAGCCGGGTCATTGGTGTCCTGATGAAGAATAAACATGCAAACCAGTGTCCCTGAGCAAAGGACACAATGACCAGGGCAGGGCTGTCTCTACGGATGAGCCTGAAGTGAATTAAAACCGGCACTGTGGCTAGTGGCTAGTGTTTCGCAGGCCCCATTCTCTGTGCCTCTTGACATGTCATAGCTGGCGGGCAGGGGCCTGGGGGGCGCAGATGGCAGAGGTGGGGTACCGGATCCTGAGGAGGTGCAGGCCAGGAAGAGATGAAGAGCCCAGAAACTGAACAGGGCCAGGATAGCGTGGGAGGGGGGCTCTTGTTGGGAGGCCTCCTGTGGGGCGCAGGTCCCCTCCACGCATTCACTGGATCCACAGACCTGACCCGAGGCACCCGGCAGCCGGGCCAGGCCAGGGGTGTTGGGCTGAAGGTGGCCTTGTGTGGGGGACGTAGGCCAATGTCCCTGTCTGTCTGCTGAGAGCCGCTGGGAAGGTGACCCCCAAGCCTGTTGACCTTCTGCTGTCACTCCTCCCCTCAGAGCCCCAGGCCCCTCAGAGGAAGGGCTGAGCTAGGACTGGGCCGTGGGCGGCTTCCCTTGGCCTCTCCCGCTCTGTTTACGGGAGCCAGAATCAAAATTGAGCGTGCCAGAGTGAGTACCATCTGTGTCCTTCAGAAAAGGAGGACCAGCGGAAGGTAGAGGGCGTTGTTAAGACTGAAAACGGAACCCCCCCTGTGGCCCTGGCCTGTCGTGCCAGCACTCTGGGCCGCTGAGGCAGGAGGATGGAAAGTGAATCCCAACCTGGTTACGCAGTGTAACCACGTAACAGACTCTGCTGCAAAGTCAAGCCCTAATGAGTGAGTTGAGAGGCTAGTTCCACACCTTGTGTGGGCATGCGCGCCTCGCCCTCACCCACTCCCACGCAGCCTCCTGGCTTTCCCGCTTTGGCGGGGGCAACATCTGGGCACAGGTGGCAGGCTGGGAGGTGTGGCGATTACCCAGCAGTGTGGAGGTGGGAGGACACTGGCTCCCTAAGGTGCGGGGTGGGGTCTGGGATTCCCACACCCTTTCCTTGTTTCGGTAGAGGGCCTGATTTTTTTGAACTCATCACCCTGCTGCTGCCAGAGGTGAGAAACAGGTGGCACAGGGAAGGAGGTGGGCGGGTGAGTGGAGGAGTGGAGGAGCAGCTCGGCTACCCACCACCAGGGACTTGCCAGAGCCCCCCCCGGGGGGCGGGGGGAGGACGTGCCCGCCCTGCCTGAGAGCTTGGAGCCCACCTTTTCCCCAGCCGGTGAGGACTGGCCGCCAGACTGGATGGTCAGGACTCAGACCCAGGTGGGACCTGGAAACTGGTAACGGAGGTGTTGGGCCTCAGCGGGCGGGGCGGGGACAGGCCTTGGGGATTGAGGGTGGGGACCAAGGCGTCTGGAGTGGGCCCGGAGCTGGGGTGCAGACCGGGAATGGGGGCGGAGCAGGGGCGGCCGGGTGGGGCGGGCCTGTGACCTTCCGCGATGGAGGAAGCGGCCGGAGGGGGGACTGGCAGCCCGCGCCGGGAGGGTGGGGCTGGGAGAGGGGCGAGCGCCCTGCTGTGGGGCTGGGGCGTTGGGACCCGGGAGGGACGGCGGGAGCTGGGCGGCGACCGGGCCGGGCAGGTGCGGCGCCGCCTGCGGGCGGGGCGGGGCGGGGCGGGCCTCGCGTGGGCCACCTTCCCGGCTGCGGCGGGCCGCGGGAGGTCGGAAGGCCATGGGGCCCGCGGCGGCGCTGTCCGTGGCCCTGCTGCTCCTGCAGACGGTGCTGCGGTGGCCCGCGCCCGTCCGGGCCATCGAGGAGCCCGAGGAACCCGAAGTGCGCTGCGGGGGTGAGTGCGTGGGGACGCGGCCCCTTTCCCGTCACCCGCGGTCACCGCCCTCGGGGACAGAAGCCTCTGGGGCTCCTACAGTACCACCCGGGGCTCTGCCCCCCCACCCCCAGAGGCGCGCACAGCTGCGGCCCGGCCTGACCTGGCCGCTCGGGGCCTGGGTCCCTTGCCTGTCCTTTGGGGCCGCGGTGGGCTCGGTGCCCCGCTGGCCCTGGGCGCTCTGCTCTGTTGGGGACAGGGCGGCTAGTTAGGCTGGGTGTATATACCACCCGGGTGTCCGGTCTGGACTTGACCTCAGGCTGCAGCAGTTAGCAGAGTCCACGCAACTCAGGAAGAAAGGGGGACCAGAGGCCGGAGCTGAGCAGGGACGGCCGGCTGGGGGGGTGGGGGGCTGCCAGGGTGGCTGGGGACTGGAGCAGAAGAGGAACAAAGGGGCTGGGCACTCCTGCTGGCTCTGGGCTCAGTGGGGCCTTAGGCTGAGCGTCCGCGTTTCCCTGTAAGTGGTCCCCGCGGGACAGCTGTGGGGTCTTTGGCTGGGGATGGTCGTCAGTCCGCCTGGGGTCTGCGAAGGCCCCGGACCTTCTAACCCCGCCTCCTCTCATCTGCTCTGCTGGCTGTCCCTTCTCCGCCCCCTCTGCACATGGGGGTCCCCCCTGCGTTGACCAAGGCCTCAACTTGATGCCAGGACCTTGCTGAGATAAGGCCCAAGTGGGAGCCCTGTAAGTGAAGCCACTTTGCAGACCCTTCCTCGGTGACCAGCGGGACCCTGGCAGAGCCCAAGCCCGTGCCTGTAGCCCTGGAGAGTGCAGGTGCAGGTCGAGTGTGTTTCTGTGACAATCTGGAATTTCCCCTGTGTGTCCGGCCACCCCACTTAACACAGGCGGCCTTCCTGGGTGTGACTGAGCTCCCGGCCCCTGCCCAACCCACAAGGGCAAAAGGCAGCTGCACCTGGGGCGGGATCCAGGGAGGGCCAGAGCTGCAGCCTCAGTCTGAGCAGCTGCCTCGGAGGTATCTCCATGTACAGGCTTGTAGTCATGTGTAAGAATTTTCTTCTTTTGCAAGGCTGAATAATATTCCCTTGCGTGGATAAACCACACTGTGTTCCCCCATTCACCTGCTGACCAGTGCATGGGCTGCGTTTCAGGATTGGGAGTGAAGCTGCCGGCACCTGGCTGTGCACAGGTCTCTGTGAGATCGTGCTGTCGGTTCTTGTGTCTACGTGCCCAAAGACAAATGGCTTTTTGAGGAACTGCCACACTGTTTTTCATAGTATTTGTGGCGTTTACACTCCCAACAGCCCTCAAGGGTTTAATTTCTCCACATTGTCCATCACTGAGTTCCCCAGACTGGTCTTGAACTTGTGATCCTCCTTCCCCCTGGGTGGGTGGGTGTGTGTGTGTGTGTGTGTGTGTGTGTGTGTGTGTGTGTGTGTGATTTATACCAGCTGTTCTCCTACTAGCAAGCTGTGAGATTTTAATTATATACTAAATATAGAATTCTTCAACTCATGCATCTCACTAATAAGGCCCAACTTGGAGATCTTTCCCGCACAGTTCCTGCCGCTTTCCCGAGGCCCCTCCTCGCCCGCAGACTCACATCCGCGTGGCGGTCTGCTTCGCAGTCCTTAATTAGCCCTGCGTGTTTTGCCTTTTTGCCAATCTGAGTGGAGTCCTAATGATTCTAAACCTGCATGTTTTGAACTATGAATAAGAAGAATACATGTATTTTTCACCTAATGACTATTTGCGATTTCTTATTCTAAGAATAGCCTGTCTGCTCTCTTCTCTATGAGGCTTTTTTTTTTCCTTAATGAGTTATAAGGCAATTCTGGACAAAATTAAAATAACTTTTCCCATATGCATTACATGTTTTCTTTTGGTTTTTCATTTATCTTTTTAATTTGCCCATGGAAATTTTTCTGTATAAATTTTTACAGTAATATAATTAGTGTTTATTCTTACTAATTTTAGGTTTCATCTCTGGCTCACAAGGCCTTGGTCTCTTGAAGCTTCCTTGAAAACATCATTTTGATTCTGCCTGGCATTAATTTTGGTGTTAACTGTTATGCAAGAAATTGAAGCTGACAGAGTAGCTTTGGACTCATACCAATGCTCAGTCAGTGCTAGGTGTTAGTTTTTATTTTATTTTGCATTTAATTTTTGGGTCCTGGAGACCCAACCCAGGGTCCTCACACTGGGCTACGTCCACAGCCCAGTTTTTAGTTTTGACACAAGGTCTCAGAAAATTGCCCAGGCTGGTCTTGAACTCGTAACCCTCCTGCCTCAACCTCCCAGAGTGCTGGGATGACAGGTCTGTACCACTGGGCCTGGCTCACTAAGCAATTCAGGTCTGATATTACTCTATGTTCTCACGGAACGTGTGTAGATCGACCTACAGAACTTGTGTCCTCACAGCCCTTAGTCTTCCTCTCCAAGCACACATTCTCTTTTAGAACAGTTTCAAGTTTGTGTTTCAAGTTTCAAGTTTGGGGCCTCTTCCTGCCCCCAGCAGGGTCATCCCCAGGGGTCCCAGGACACTGGTGGGGTCTATTCCTGCCGTCCCCTTCTTGGGGCTGGTGACACACTGGAGAGGAAGGGCAGTGTAGGGATCCTGGGAGGTGCAGACCGCAAGCACAGTGGGAATGTCCGCTATCCTGAGTGGGGCACCCTGCAGGCATGGCCACCGCGTCCTGCTTGTCACATCTCCTGCCTGCGCACTACACCTGCCACCTCTGTCCTCTTTCTCAGGGCTCAGCCTGGCAGGCAGAGCAGATCTCTACCCCCTTCCCTGCAGAGGCCCCTGTGCCGCATGGCTGGCAGCCCTCACGTGGGGGACTCAAAGGCTATTGATTTAGTGACATCTGCCCCACTAGTAATTGATCTCAGGCCTTCCTCACACTAAAAATGCTATAACAAGTTCATTGGGAATTAGGTGACGGTGAGGGTCTTGGCTGGGTTGGGTCGTTGCCCAAAGGAAGACCACTTCTGTCACAAGGTGACAGCAGCTGCCAGCTGCAGAGCCAGAGCTGCCTGGCCTCCACCCCTCCTTGGTCAGCTTCTGATTTGGAGACAAGCAGGGCTAGGAGATAAGAGGCCTGTGCCTCCCCCCTCTCTGTCACCAGAGTGGAGTGAGTGTGGAATGGCCCTGGAGCGCCACAAATTCCCCACTCCCTACTCCCAGTGTACCCACAGCGCTGCTTACCCACGGCGAGGGTGTGGGTGTCTGGGGAACGGCCTGGCACACTGAGGGCACCCAGGGAAATGTGTCCTCTCGCCATCCATCTTGGCTCAGCCATCCAGAGTGCTGTGCTGCTCACATGAGGGCCTCTAGAAGGTGTGGCATCCCCAGTGCCAGAGCTCTAACCTGGACACACTGTCCTGTTGGCCACTGGTCCTCTGAGAGAGAAGTTCAGTCCTCACTCCCTCCTCGGTGCCCACTTCCTTCCAAGTCCAGCCCCCTGGGCTTGGCTCGGCAGAGTGCTGGCGGCCACCGTGTGACGTCTGTGTCCCTCCAAGTTCATGGGCTACAAGCCTCTTGCCAAGGTGATGAGGCCTGGGGGGTGGAGCTGTGGATCCCAGTAGCTTAGGGCAGCTTGACCTTTAACTTCCAGGCTCCAGAACCATGAGAAGCGAATGCTGATGTGCCATGCAGTTTATGATCCTTTTTCATAGCAGCGCCTGAGAACTGACCCCAACCCTGTCCTGAGCGTGTACCTGATACCAGGCTGGCTTCAGGGTGTAGGGGGCCGTCACGTCAAACCAAAATGCGAGGCCACAAAGGGAGAAATATGCTGAAGGTGGCTTGGATGTTACAGGAGGCTTGAAAGTGGACGTCACCTCTGTGTTCCTCCCTTCTTTCCGCCTCTTGCTAGAAAAGACCCTAATGCACCTGTTCACAGGAAGATGCTGATTTGAGACCCCTAGGCTCCTCTCTGTCCTTGGAGCTGGCTTTGAATATATCCTTTCTCCAATTTACCACTTTAAAAGAAGAAGAGGCAAGGCCCCTTCACTATCAAGGAGGGATTCCACCACATCCCTGCCAAGCACTGTGCTGGGTGTGGTCCCTACAGGTCACCACTGTGCCACAGGAGGCAGGGCGTGGGCGCAGGCTGGGACCCAGGCGCCTGGCCACATGCTACTTCTTGGTGTTTATAAACACACCATTTGCCCGATAGGCCCTGAACGCTGGTCCTAGCCAGTCTGCTTCCCTGCCTACCCCTGCCAGGTAGGGGTACCCTCCAGTCACCAGGCTGAAAATCAGGCTCTGCAAGTCACTGACCTGCTCTGCGTCGTGTGGAACTCCAGGTCATCTGATCTGATTTTCTTTGTTTCTACCGCTCAGAATAGTGGATCTCACTTTTTCCCCCAATACCAGGGGCGGAGCCCAGAGCCTTTGTCCCGAGGTACCTCCTGGGACCCGGACCCTTTGTTCTCTGTTTCTTTCTTATTTTGAGACAGGACCTCACTAAGTCATTTAGTTGCCCAGGCTGGGCTTGAACTTACAGTCCTCCTGCCTCAGCCTCCCAGCATGCTGGTATGATAGGCCTGTGTCATCACACCTGGCTTCAATAACATTTGTTATGAAACAAGTGAAGTCTTTTCACATCTCAGGTATGCAGCCTTGACCATGCAGTGGTAACAGGTGGCCCAGCCCTGTGCCTGCAGCACACAGGTGCCTTCCCACGGGTGGCGGGGGAGCTGCCTGCCGAGGCCTGTCCTCTCCTCCGTCCCGGCGCAGCGTGGGACATGGCGCAGCTGCGGGACTGTGGATGAGCAGCCCACCCACAGCTGATTGGGCCTGAGCTACTCGGCTCCAACCGAGCCCCGTGGCCAGAGACCCACAGCCTGGGACAAAGAGCTGGACGGTCTGGGGCCAGGCCTACAGAGTTCCTGTGTGGGCTGTGCTTCTGAAGACTGAGAGCCCCTGCCCAGCTCACAGATGCCCACAGGACGCAGCGGCCCTGTGTGGGACCAGCGAGGACTCACCCTCGCTCACGTAAGGGAGCTGAAACCATGTTGGCATCTGCGTGCTGCACATGGTCCCTGTGTGGTCAGAAGGCTTCACACGCTGAAAAACAAAAGACAGAGTTATACCAGTGTCTAACAGCATCTGCCCGGCTCCTTGGTTCCAGGTTCTTCGCTGGACATGCTGTGTGATTTATCTATTTATTTCCTTATTTATTTAGGCAGTCTTTTTTTTGAGACAGGGTCTCACTCTTTAGCCCAGCTGGACCTGAACTCACTTTGTAGCCTGGGCTGGCCTTGGACTCACTGCAGGCTTCCTGCCTGAGCGTCCCGAGTGCTGGGATTACTGGCCTGCGCCACCACATCCAGATTTATGTGGTGCTGGGGAATTGGACTCAGAGCCTTGTGCTTGCAAGCCAAATGCTTTAACCATGGTGCCATTCCTCCAGCCCCTGCTGGGTGATTTAAAACAGAATTTTCTGGGCTAAGTACAGTAGTGCAGGCCCACCATCCCAGCACTCTGGGAGGCCGAGGCAGGAGGATCGCAAGCTCCAGCCCAGCCTGGGAAACTTAGAGAACACTGTCTCAAAATCAAAAATAAACATGGACCGGGGATGTAGCTTAGCGTGAAAGTCCTGGGCTCGACCCCCAGGAGCACAAACAAAAGTGAAGGCAACGCGAGTTTTCTGAACACGTCCGATGGCGTGTGTGTGGAACCACGGGGCAGGGTGCAGTGCTGCGCGGGCCGCTCCCCTTGACCCCTCTTCCTGTTCCTTGCTGTCAGTCCACACGCTCCTGTGTTCTCCCTCCAGCACTGTGCCCTCAGCTGTCACTCACAACAAGCAGCCACCAAATCTCAGCGGCATCGTCCCCCCAGGCCACTGGTGGCCGGAGTCAGTGTCTGGCTGGGCTCAGCTGGGCTGCTCCCCTCTGACTGGTAGGTCCACGGGTGCATGTTCTCCTCCCAGCAAGGGCAGAGGTGTGAGGGCCAGGTGGGGACCTAGGGCACCTCTTGAGGCTCAGGCTCAGAGCTGGCAGTGTCCCTGCCAGTGCCTATCTCTCCCTGGGGACCCATGGGGTAGCATCCAGGACCCCCATCTTGGGTTCCTATGTCTGTAGGTGCTCAGTTCCCTTTAAAAACACAGCGTAGAGTCTGCTGATGGCCTATGCACATCCCATCCCATACTTTATACCACCTCTAGGCCAGGCCCGGTGGCACGGGCCTGTAATCCCAGTATTCTGGGAGGCTAAGGCAGGAGGGTGGCAAGTCTGAGCCCAGCCTAGATCACAGCAAGGTGGTGAGACCACGTCTCCAAACTGAAACTGAGCCTGGGCTGAGGATGTAGGTGGGTGTGAAGGCCTGGGCTCAGGCAGCGCCTGGTGACCTGTGGTGCGGACACACGTGCACGCTGTGCACCTCCTAGCTATGCCATGCGTTGAAGGCTTAACAGCCGGGGCACTAGTCTGCACGTTCCATACAGGTACCATATTTTTCCCCTGAGCATTTTTGATCTGCGATTGGATGACCTGCAGAACCCACGGTACAGTGCAGACTGTTGGTTGGCAAGTCCTAGGGATGAACTCAAGCCAAGGGAAAGTTGGGAAGAACCACGGGCACAGCCAAGAAAAGCTGGGGACACCTGGTGATGGCCCAGCATGTTCCACTTGTTAATCCCTTTTCTTTACAACTGGGGTTCAGATTCCTTCTCTGGTCCCATTTCTCTGGGAGGCCCTTGCTTCTGCGCAAGTCCTCCCTGCCAGCAGACCTGGCTCCCTGACCCTGGGCCAGCATCCTCCGCAGGACCTGCTCTCTCAGCAGACAGCCACGCCTGCTGCTGGGCCTGATTTGGGCATCATTTTATTCCTAGGAGGGGCAGCAGTCTGAGACCCCTGGAGCAGGTGTGGTGCCTTGCTTGGGCTGAAGGGGCCCCAGTAAGGGATCATCTGTGCCTGAGGTGACTGGCTCACCAGCACTGCGGGTCAGATGCTGGCTACAGCCAAACTTATTCTTTTCTTTTCTTTTTCTTTTTTCTTTCTTTCTTTCTTTTTTTTTTTTTTTTTTTGTACTGGGGATTGAACACAGAGCATTCCCACTGGGCTACATTTTCAGCCTTTTAGATTTTGAAAAAAATTATTAATATTGTTTTGTTTATCTATTTTTTTTTAAGATAGGTCTATTCTATAGTCCAGGCTTGTCCTGAAGTCACTATGGAACCCAGGCTGGCCTCGAACTCATTCATGGCAATCCCTCTGCTCAGCCTCCTGAGTGCTAGGATTACAGGCGTGCACCACCACGGCTAGCTTATGTGGTGCTGGGGAATTGAACCCAGGGCCTTTCATTTGCCAGTCAAGTGTTTTAACTACTGAGCTACAACTTCCCAGCCCCAATTTTCAAGTTTTAAGACAAGGTCTCACCAAGTTGCTGAGTTGCCCACGTTGGGCTCAAAGTTGTAGCCCTCTTGTCCCAACCTCCCAGAGTGCTGGTGTGACAGGCCACGCTCCCAGACCTAGTGTATTTATTTATTCTTAATGTCGATAGTGACTCTGGTTTAAGTCTCTGGAGACTCACATAAGGAGATGGACCTTTAGGAACACGCATTCACCACTACACCTGGGACAGGCGCTGCATGCCAGCTCTGTGCCACTCGCCACTTGAGTGCCTTTCTTGAATGACACAGAGGGGATTGGGGAGGATGACGGCCAAACCTGGAAAACAGCCAGCGTTTGCACCGTGAGTCTGTAGCCACCTACGTAAGACTCAGTTTCCCCATCCATATCATGGGCCTGATCGCAACAGCGTCTGCTCCATCTAGTCCTCCCAGAGGACGCAGGTGCCCAGGGCGAGCTCCATGGACAACAGCTGCTGTCCCTGCCTGTGGTCCCCAACTCCCATGGGGTCACATGGTGCTGACAGTCTCCAAGTGCCTTTCATCACATAATGGCTGGTTTTAGATGACGAGGTCCCCAGGGATACAGCCAGCCCCACAATAACCCTGCCCACGCCTTGGGAGATCATACTGTGATAAACAGACTGTTTTTTGTTTCTTCCAGAACTTTCTTCAAGTTACCCAATATTTGACAGAAATTTAGTACTCACAAAACTTGAAATAAAAATTTTCAAGCTGGGCCTGGTGACACAGGCCTGTCATCTCAGTACTCTGGGAGGCTGAGGCAGGAAGATCACAAATTTGAGCTCAGCCTGGGGTATTTAGCAACTTAGCAAGACCCTATCTCAAAATCAAAATTGAAAAGGGCTTGGGATATAGCTCAGTGTGAAAGCCTTTCCCCCCTCCCCGCCCCCCCCCAAAAAAAAATCCGAGTCATCCAATGAGAAGTACGTGAAAGAAGAGACAGAAAGCCAGGCTTTGGCTACAGGTGCGGTGCAGGTCAGCAGGCACATTTGCCTTGTGTGCGGGTGCGAGGCCTGGGTTCTAACCCTGAGTCTGGAGAAAAAAATAAAAGGGGATTAAATGGTGAGGTTGGGCTGACCGGATTTCCGGTTACTGAAGGCCAACCAGGGCCCCTTTTCTGCCAGTGCTAGCAACCTTCCCCTCCCCAACCCCTGCATGAGTCCACATTTCTTAGAGGAAGTCCCAATCGAGTATGGGGGAGACCCAGCACCATGTTCCCGTCGCCAAGGCTCGCCTGCTCCATTTCAAACAACTGTTCATGCATGTCTTTCTTTTCTACGATCCGTGTTTCATCTTCGCCTCATGCCACACATCCTGGAGTTGTTCGGCTGCGTGCTCCTTTTCCATGGTGGCTCTGATTTTAGACCTGGAAAATATAATTTGGGTTAAAACTCGATGGGGAGTCCCTCCCTCAGATGGGTTGCCGTGGTGATGTGTTGGGGGGGGCGCACGGCCTGCCGCTCTGTGCCAGAGCCTCCGGGCCTGGTTTTGTCGGCACCAGCTGGCCGGGCCTCGGCCGGCAGCCCCCTCCCCCCACCTGCTGCTCCTGAACTGCTGCCCAGTGCCTGGCTCCCGCAGAGCAGGACCGTCCCCCCCCCCCCCCCC